>CM031233.1:204430524-204540524 GCA_018340775.1 Taxus wallichiana var. yunnanensis | reverse complement strand
TTCAAACAATAAAATAACCACAAAACATTCATTTTCACACACATAAATTTCCCAAAAACATTGGCTCTAAACTCAAGCCAAGTAGAGAAATGAACATGGGGATTTCACTTGTGCCTCCCAAGGGTTTGGGTGCCCACCTCAAAAACCTCCAAAACTCAATCAAGCCCCAAAACTCTTATGCCTCCCTATAAGGAAAAATATCTCTTATGCCTCCCTCAATGGATAAGCATAAGGTGGGGCACCCCAACCCAACTCCCTCCTAAATACCCAATAGAAACTATTATGCCTCCCAACAAAATTTATCCCCATTTCACTTTCTCATACACAACCTAAGGCCATTTTACTACCCAAAAACACAAATGCAATAACCCATTCATTCACAACAATAAGAAACTAAAAATAGTAAAGAAACCAAGGGTGAAGACCCTACCTTTCCATTGCAAGAAATCCACTCCACAAGCAAGTTCCAAAATCTCCAAGTTAAAGAAATCCCAAGCTATCTCCAACTCCAACAAGCACTCCAAAATAAAGCACCTCCCAAAAGTGAGAGACCAAAAACAAAACAAGTAACCCCCAAATCCTCACACAAAGATGAATAAATAAAAATATGAAGAGAGACAGGTGATGTGGCTCCATGTAGGATGCCACATCATTTCTCCTCCATTCCACATCACCAAGGTCAAACCCAAACCCCAAATCATAATAAATTGGTGGTTGAGGGAATGACCACCCTCTTACACACTCAACCCAAACCCACACCCCTAAAGGACACAAATAAATAACCTTGCAATAAAAGTGCAATTAATTACTCTTTTTCTCCATTAAAACACAAAATAGACCTAAAATAATCCCCTCACATCATAGGCCTAGTTATTGGGTGAATTTATGAGGTGTCTCCAAAATTGCCTAGAAAGTCAAAATCTGAAATTCACTTGTAAGATTGAGTACACACTACTCCAAAACAAATTAAATTCTTTCCAATCCAACACAAACCAAGGCTACCAACTCACATTTATTTCCCCCCTTTTGTCACATCCTAATTAGCACTAGCTAAACAATTTGAACTACTTAAAAGGAGTACTAAATAATAATAATTAAAGTGACTCCACATACTAATAAATAAAAACTCACAATTAAATAAAATCAACAAGGCAAAGTCACAAACTTACCCAAAGTCACATTTGAGGTCACCCCCCAAATGGGGACCTCCTAACATCTAACTAAAAAACATAAAACATACACACAAGTTGCCAAGGTGACCCGTTGTCAATACTCTAAATTCCTTCATTGTTGGTCTCTTATCCCCCTTTGCCTTATTGTGTTGAATACCTACAAAATTAAAGACAATACCTTTCTAGACTCATGGCCATATTAACGACATTGAAATAGTAAAACACATGCATATACATATCATCAATTATCATAAATAAACCATCCCTAAACAAGTAATTCACCAATGTTCACAATTTCAATAATTTCAATTTTATCAATTTATCAACTAGCAATAAGATCACAAATTCAACTAAGTCATCTAGCAACACACACCCACACACACACACACACACACACACACACATCTAATCTAATGTATCAAGTATAGTAGAAGCTCAAAATCATCAAATATTGATATATCAAAACATGCATATAATCCATCTTGTAAAATATTTCGTAAGTCTAAACATCCATATTGTCTATCAAATAACTAATCAAAGATAGAAATTTCCATCTACCAATGTCTAAAATGTGATAACAATGTTTATAATTCTAATCCCTAATAAGAAAAATCATAATAATATCAATGTCGAAGAGGAGTGGGCACTACAACCCCCTCCCCTTAGACTTGACTTCCTCTTGGAAGTAACTGGAACAAATGTGGGTACCGTGCTCTCAAATTTGTGGCATCCTCCTACGTAGATATTATCCCATCATATCGATCCCACTGGACACAAACCTAATCAATCTCTCTGCCTCTAATGCCCGGTGTCCGCACTCTAAAATTAGGGACAAGCCGCACTATCACATGCCCCTAATCATGCACTGTAATGATTTCTACTCTAATACATGAGAAGGATCTAGAATGTACCTCCTAAGTACAAAAACACTAAATACATCGTGGATGTGAGACAAGCTCGGTGGAAATGCTAGGCGATAGGCCAAAGGACTGATACATTCTAAAATCTCAAAGGGACCCACAAACCTAGGAACAATTTTAGAGCCTTTTTTGTAATAGCTAGGGCTCTTATGAGGCTTGACACAAAGAAACACTTTCTTTCCCGCATCAAAACTATGATATGTCCTCCATTGATCTGCATATTTATTCTATCTATCCTGAGCCTCCTGTAATCTTTTTTGAACCATGACAACCTGCTGCTCCATATCCTATAGTAAAGATGTCCCAAGGGAAACTTTGTCCTCCCATCTATCCCAACTCAGCGGTGTCATGTACTCCCTACCATACAATTCTTGAAAAGGATCCATGCCAATCGAACTCTAAAAATTGTTATTGTAGGAAAACTCCACTAAATACAAGTACTCCTCCCACTTCGACTGATGGTCCATGACATACATCCTCAACATGTCCTCTAAGATCTTATTCACCCACTTTTTCTATCCATCTGTCTCAAGGTGATAAGTTATACTGAAGTTGATCTTCATTCCAAGAGCATGTTACATGGTGTTCTACAAGTGAGAAGTGTACAATGGATTGTGGTTGCAAATGATCTTCCATAGAATCTCATGCATTCTAACAATCTCATCAAGATATACTCATGCCACTACACTAGCTATATAGGTGGTCTTTACTAGAGAAAAATGAGCCACTTTTGTCAATCTATCCATTGTGACCATAATGGTGTCATGGTGGTATCTTGACGTAGGTAGCCCTACTATGAAATCCATAGAAATGGTGTCCCATTTCCACTCCGCTATGGCATGAGGATATAGAATTCTAGCTGGATGTTGATGCTCGACCTTCACCCTCTAACACTCTAAATAGGGTGAAAAAATTGAGCTACATCTCTCCATAGGCCTCTCCAATGGTATAGTTATCTCAAGGTGGTGTGCATCTTCTTCACCCCTAGATGGGCTTAATAAGGTGCACGATGAGCCTCTGCCAAGATATCATATCTCAAACCTCCATCCCTAGGTACATAGATCTGGCCTCTATGTCGAAGAATACCATCCACCTCTAAATAAAATCCATCAAAAATCCCCTCAAGGGGTCTCTAAGACTCAATCTCTGAATTGGATGCAAGGTAGAAGCTATCAAGTTTAAGCTGTTGTAAAATCCTTCTCCTCAAATCTATACCCACTTAAGTAGCCATAACCAAATATCTTTGTCTACTCAAAGCATCTACAACCACATTCTCCTTCCCCTTTACATGCTCTATCTCCATGTCATACTCACAAAGTAACTCCATCCAACGCCATTGATGAGCATTGAGATTTGGCGCATGAAGAGGTGACGAAGACTCAAATGATCAGTCCTGAGAATGAATCTCCTTCCCAAAAGGAAATTTCTCCATCAAACCAAAGCATGCACAACTGCTACAAGCTCAAGGTCATGAGTCAGATAATTGAGCTCATAATCCTTGAGTTTGCGAGACTTAAAGGCTACTACATGGCCCTCCTACATCAATACACCTCATAATCCTACCAAAGAAGCATCTATGCAAATGAAGAACTCACCATGTGGATCTGGTACTGCAAGAATGGGTGTTGTCATAATAATTTCCTCTAGTGTCTTGAAGGCCTACTCACATCTATTTGAACATATGAACTTCTTCCCTTTCCGCTCAAGGGAAATGATATGCGTACCTCGGTCACACTTGTGGGTCTTTGGCCAATCCATAATAGATCTAGTCTTGTAAGGATTGACTACGATATATTCCCTAGAAATGATGTGACCCAAATATTGTACCTCTGACTTAAAGAATGCACACTTCTCGAGGTTCTCGTAAAGTTGATGCTCACGAAGACACTGTAAAACCTGATGAAGGTGTTCCTCGTGATCCTCACGTGTACATGATTATATGATAATTTTGTCAAGAAACATGAGCACAAAGTGATCCAATAACATCTTGAATACCCCATTCATCAATCTCATGAACACTGCGGGGGCATTCGCATGACTGAATGGCACAACTGTAAACTTATAGTGGTCATATCTCGTATGAGAAGTTGTCTTGTGGATATCTTCCTCTACAATCCTTAGCTGATGGTAGCCTGAATTAAGATATATCTTAGAAAAAAATTGGCCCCCTTCATCTGATCAAACAAATCATCAATGTAAGGAAGGGGTAATGATTCTTGATCATTACTTTTTCATCTTTCTATAGTCCACACATAACCAAAAGGATCCATCCTTCACAAAAATCACGGTGCACCCCAAGGGGATACACTAGGATAGATTAGGAATTTCTTGAGAAGTCCCTCAAGCTACAACTTGAGCTCATATAGCTTAGGTGTGGTCATCCTATAAGAATCACATGAGATAGGTTCTTCTCCTGGAACTAAATCAATGTGAAAATCTATCTCACATGGGGAGGCATCCCTAGCAGCTTGCTAGGAAAAACATCATAAAACTCCTGCAAAATGGGGTGATCATCAAGTGAAGGTCCACTAGCCCCATCCTCCAACCTATCACTAATTGTAATAGCATACAACTGACAACCCCATCGCACACACCACTTCAACTGTATAGCAGATATGGTGCGAACAAAGATGGGTCTCCGACTCCAATAATCACTAACTCCACTCCCAAATCATCTACACAAGATATAACCTTGCTGTGACAATAAACTCTAGCTCTATGTACAGACAACCAATCCATGCCCAAGATAACTCCATATGAACCCAAGGGAAGGATACAAAGATCCAAAGTAGTGGTAAAGGGTCCTAGGTCCACTACACACTCCTTGATTAAGGATTCTACTGAGATCTTAGCTCCAGAAGCCATCTCAACATCCCAAATAAGGCCCTGCCTAACTACCACCAACCTGCAATACTCTACTAAATATGGTGCAATAAAAGAATCAAACGAGCCAAAATCGAATAGAATAAAAGTAGGAATACCACCAATGCTACATGTGGTCTTAATCACTATGCCCTAATGCTTTTCTTGGTGGTTCATGATCTTTGCATAGATCTCGATAGCTACATCACATATTGCCAATCTGTGGGCTCTTAAATTGGTGTCTTACCCTTGTTATTAGGGTTCTATGGGAACTCTCTCCGATGATGTCCAAGAGCACCAAATCCATAGTAACTATCGAGTCCCCTCCAATGAGATGTGACTCTAGCAAGTACTCTAGTGGTCTATGTTGTAGATCCCGATTATCCTACTATGGATTGTTATGGTCATTGTTGATGAGATCCTATTGACCGAGCTCTCAGTGCACCTTGTGTCCTAATGGGACCCTTAGGGGAGGCCCCATACTTTGTCCCCTCTAAGTGTCAAATATTTGTGGAGGTCTCGAACGATGGACGAGTCTCACCGCCGAGGTGGCGAATGAAGACCGTGCAAAACCATGTCTGCCGCTACGAGGAGGAGGAGCTAACCCCCTCGACTTGTTATCCTACATCTCTTTGGATTTGGCTCGCAGAGCTATCTCTAGCCTGCTAAGTCTTCCCCCTAGTCTCCTTTGTAATGTAGGTATTCTCAACGACCTCTACTAAGGTCTCGCAGACAATGAACACGTACAACACCTCCCAAATCCAAGTTCGGGCCCCCGATGAACCTATGAATTCGATCTTCTCATCTTGCATGTAGTTGACATACTGAATCAAGTCCATAAATCAACTCTCGTACTCTTCTACTGTCATGGATTCCTGACATAGGTCATTGAACTTATCTTTCCTCTGCTTAATAAACCTCCTAGATAAGTATCTACTCCTGAATTGCTCCTTGAAGATCTCCCAAGTAACTGTCTCTGAGACTACGTGGAGCTTCTGCTCCTCAATCCTCCACCAGACACCTGCTCCATCCTTAAGAAGGTGAATTGCAACATGAACCTTTATTTTACTAGTACATGGGCAAAGCTTGAAGCACCCACTCAATCTCACTAATCAATCATCTACCTGAAAACCTTCTGTATCGCCAGAATAATGAGATGGGCATAGCTTTAGGATCTC
The DNA here is from genome assembly GCA_018340775.1 of Taxus wallichiana var. yunnanensis. Taxonomy (NCBI): domain Eukaryota; kingdom Viridiplantae; phylum Streptophyta; class Pinopsida; order Cupressales; family Taxaceae; genus Taxus; species Taxus wallichiana. Next base: position 204,534,392 of record CM031233.1, on the reverse strand, counting down.
CCTGATATGATCTGCAGCTAATGACTATCAACACCTAGGTATCTCTGTATGCTCATCCCTCGGCCTAGGGCTCCGAGATTTGTCTATGTGTCCTAAAATCCTATCTTCATGTCCCCTCTATTGTGAATCTGCTCTATCTGACTCTACATAGGAGTTTTTTGCCCTATGCTCATTGTTGTTTCTTAGAAATACATGATCCTCTACTAATGGCTCGTTGTCTTGTCTGCTAGGTCGCCCTCCTAAAGATCCTCTGCATATACCGGAAATAACATCATGTAGTGTCTTTAATATCTGAGGTAAAATAGCCGCTACTTTCTTATCTAGGGGTGGTAGGTCTAGGTCCACATGTAGGAACCCCTCATTTGGTCTGCGCCTCCTACATAGACCAAGGCGAGAGTTAGTTTATAATCATCTAAAATTTTGTTTTAGTTTTCTATGTTTAACAAAATATCAAGCAATATTATGTGTTCTAGGTTTGGAGTTGTGTTAGGTTTATTTATTTATGTTTCGTGTTTCCAAGTGTGCTCGAGTCCAAGCATTAAACCCACAACTCTGATACCAAGTGTAACACCCATAAAAATACCCACATGAAACCCAAGACAAACAAAGGTTATATTGAAAAATTACGGAATAACTTTAAATTTTTTTAATACCCATTCACAATGTTAAGATTATTTCTCGATCAACACCTAATCTTTTTAATTTACATTTAATTAATATTATTAATCTCCAAGTTGGGTTCACATTCCTCTTAGTTTCCTTCTTATTTAATTTAATATCATTATTGAATACCATTTAATAATTTAATAATTTAATAATTTTAGGGAAAGGTTTAAACTTCCTTCCCCTTTAATACAATTTAATTTAATCATGGTTAAACACAATCAAATTAATTCCAAAAGTAATGTGGTATTGTTATTAAATAGAAAAATTTATTCCACCAAAAATACATGGGGTCAAGGATTTTGTTTAATAAAGGTCCCCAATAAAACATCGGGGTTAGAAAAGTAAATTGACCCCCTACACCACTTTAGTGGCCCCATTTAAAAACTACCCATGCATTTTAGTTTTTAAAACTTATTCTCATCCAATTTTCACCTAATTTTTGTAGGAATGAACCTCATCCATTAGCTGGATTCATTTAGAGCCCTTGGATTTAGGGATCCAACTAACCCTAAATATGCTTATGAAAAGCTCTTTTCATTTTTCTTTTGACTTATTGGTTTATTTTCTTTTTGTAGATTTAGAGGAGCAAGGAGTGGACACTATGAGAGGAAGCTCAAGTTCATGGAGGGATGAACTTTCTTTTATTTATATTCCATCTATAACCTCCTTTAGGGTTTGTATGAATTTTATTATTCGTCACATTATTCTTTAATTGTATTTGCCCCATTGGGCATATGGGCATTTTGCCCCATTTAAAGAAATAGTTGGAATAGTGTATATACACATGGATATATATATATATATATATATATATGTGTATATATGTGTGTGTGTGTGTGTGTGTGTGTGTGTGTGTGTGTGTGTGTGTGTGTATTAAAAATTCATTTTATTTAAACCCAAAATATGAATGTGAGAACTATTATATATATAACCAAATAGTCAAGAAACCGCTACGGATTTTAGTTACATAGTCCACAAAAACTGCTAAGGTTGAAGCCCCCATAGTTTCCATGGACACATATAAAATAAATGAGAGTGTTTATTTGTTTGGGGATTAAGTTTTATGTTAGTCGTGGGGAGTTCGCCGACCCCCACCCCTATCCCGTAGTATATGGGGTGGTGGGTGGGGTTGGCGACCTCCCCCTTCCCATTCTATACACGTCTAAGTGATCGCAGCCCAAGCCAATAAAACAATGGCTAATATTACACACACACACACACACACACACACACACACACACACACACCACAATTAATATTGCCACAATTAATTCCATCCATTTAAACTTTCCTTCTTTTTCTATATTAATATTGTAAAATTTTCTTATTAGTTCCATAGCCAACAATTATTATGTCATACTATAATCATTATGTATATGAATTGTAGTCAAAAGTATATAATTATATAGTTATTTCCCAACATAACTATCTTGATAACAACTTTAAAACTAAATTCATTTCTATGGTTAGATATAAATTTTCGCAAAATGAGTTTAAATAATTATATAAGTGTAAATACACCTTTAGTCATTATCTAAATTTTAGCTAAATGGTTTAGATATTTATTTAAGATCATTTAATTTGGGTATCTAAATTTGAGCAAGAAGATTTTGTAAGAGAAGAGTTCTTTCCCTAATCTAAGAACCTACAACTTCTTCCTTCCTTTCAACAATACAAAAGAAAGAAACAACTATAGTTTAATTTACTACCATATGTCTTTCATGTAATACAATAAGAATAACTATTTCTTTCATCACAAGATACAAGTTTCAACCATTTCAAACAAGTAATTTATAACAAGATTTCCCAATATTTTAAAAATGAACATCACACATCTCGAAGGCAAGAAGCAACTAAATTGAAAGAAAGGTTATTTTGATTTCAATCCCATTTCAATCTTTTTACTTCACCAAAACAATACACATCTTTTCAAGGAACTTGGTTCACTTTTACAATCTAATAGTCTCTCTTTCCAACAAGCAAGGAAATAATTTTCAAGATTTTTACATTCATTTACAATGAGAGACTAATATCACAAATTTGATAAACAAAATAACTAAGAGCTTTACTTTTAAAATGCAAGTTTACAAGCCCTCCATACAAAATGGAGACAACATGGTAAAATATTTACAAGAGGGTTCTTGATTCTTTTCTCCAAATGCTACAAGAAAACATTCATCATTTGAGCTCCACCTTCTTCCCAAGATCAAACACAACAACCAAAATGGGGGAGTAGGCAACACTCTCCACCCAACCAATAATCCAATGAGGAAGTGAAGCCTTCTTCCTCATTGGCCCCCGAGCCCCAAAAATGAAACAATATGGAGTATTTGACAACCATTGGCAACAAAACAAGGCTTCCACATTCACATTCAAACCAACATTCACACAATAAAATAACCACAAAAAATTCATTTTCACACACATAAATTTCCCAAACACGATCCAAGTAGAGAAAGGAGCATGGGGATTTCACTTGTGCCTCCCAAGGGTTTGGGTGCCCACCTCAAAAACCTCCAAAACTCACTCAAGCCCAAAAAAATCTTATGCCTCCTATTGTCCTCTCAAAATTTCCCTTCTTTTGAAAGTAAAAAATTGAAAATTTTTGAGTTAACACTCTTTTATAATGTTCTAGTGAAGTGAAAAGTTGAGGAGATAGGGAAAATTCACGTTTTTTGAGTCATTTTAGTGATTTGATGGTCATCGGATATTTTTAACCCGTATGTCCTAAGTTACGCCGGACCCTCTGTTCCTGATCGACCGCTTTCCCCAAAAATTTGTTAACTTTTGGTTCTGTAAGAAATTTTTGTTCTAAATGTTCTAAGTTCACCGGGCTTTTGTTCCCGATCTCCCACGTCACCACATCGGGCCCTTCACATACTTTTGTCTCATCTGTCCCAAAAGCATTTGTGCATTCTATCCCCACTTTTCCTACATCGTGTGCATCGGCCGAATCACATCTTCGCGTCCCTCGCGTTTCTAAGTTCTTGGACTGCCCGTGCTCTTTTGGCCCGCATTACCTACATCACCCGCGTTAGCCGAATCGTGTCTTCACGTCCCTCATGTCCCAAATGTTCCAAAGACCATACGGGCTAGTTTTTTCCGCTCTTCCGATTCTTTCCTTTTTGAGTCGGTGCATATGAATTTAATGTGCATTTATAACTTTCTCTCTCCTAAATAATCTATTTAATGGGACTACCCTCTACGCATTTTACACACTACTTTCTCACTATCATTCGCTCAAATCCTTGCAATTGAGATCATCTGCTTGCACTCCCATTCCCTCTGCATTTTTACAATTTGAATTGTAAAGGTTGTTTATTTGTACGCTGCCAACATGAAGATCAAATTTCAAGGTCAAGAACATGTTTCACCGCTCGAATCCTCTATTCCCGATATCGGGGATAGTGAGGTTCATCACCTGGATTTTGGTGATTTCTAGAATAGATTGACTAACCCTAATCCTTCTCCCATGGTGCAAATGATCAATGACAGTGGCCTTACATTTGTTGCAGGTTTCCCAATCTCAGTACAATGTGCCAATACTATGCTCGCCTATGGGGCTCACTTTAACCCTGACACGAATGAATTATCTAATGTGCATGGGGAACTAATCACCAAACTAGATGTTGTTGCCATTGTTGTTGCTCTACAAATCCCAGAGGTTGAAGACTCCATTGTTATCTCTCAGGCTCAAGCTCAAACTCTTTTTGAGCAGGACAGTGATAAATACAAAGTGAGAATAGCAAAATCATGGTTGAAGAACCCTAAAAAGGGAGCATCCCGACTTTCCAAAGCATTATTCAGGGCTGATTTCAATGAAGAACTATTGGATTTCATTATCTTGCTAGCTCATGTCATGGGATTACCCTCCACCAATGAATTTCACTTTTGGATGTGCCCACTCATCAACATTGTCTACGAAGGTAGCCAAAGCATAAATTGGGTAGAAATCATTTGCATGAATTTGACAGAATAGTTGTCCAATGTGTAACAAACCAAGAAGTTCTATATGACTTCTTATCTTATGTATACCCTAGCATCATCTCAGCAATGGTTTGGTTTCACATACATCGAGGGTCAGAAGGATGAGCCCATTTATGCATTGCCCTCAGTTCACCCTTGAAACTAGCAACCATAACTTCAGGAGGGTGAATGATGCTTTTACTATGTATATTGTTAGGCTTCTAGAAAGTGATACTACCCGAAGATTTTCTGATGAGGCCATGAACCTGATAGAAAAATATGGAGCTTTCTTCATTCAGTTCAGAAGGTTTTCATATATCAGGTTAGCTAGTTATGAGAACACACCTCTCAAGCTCCCCATGTTTTGTAACGATAAGATGGCTTTGATTGAAGTATGTAGGCAATTGGATAAGTTACATAGAACCTGCAAAGACAAGAAATTCTTTGGGCTGCATTTCCCCATATCCTTGGGTAATTATACATGTAAAACATCTTTTGATGCTCAAAACATAGAAAGTTCCCTTGCTTCCATCACTTTGTTCACTTCTTCGGGCCTAGGGCCTATTTTGATTTGAAGAAGTTCATTGAGCTAAATATCGAATTAATTATCATCATAGATAAGATCTTTGAGGACTCTTTGGGTCGATTGTGTAGATGACTTTGAAGCAAGGTGGAGACATTATGGTAGATTCTCTCTCTAGCTGATAAAGGAGCTCAATCTATATCAAATTCCTGAAGGACTTCAAGATGATAATGAAGACCTGTTGTCATATGAATATGATACATTGATCAAGCATACTCCCTTGGAGGATTTGGACTGGTATAAGAGGGAGAAGGATGACTTGGTTTGAAATTCGGCTCTTGTTCTTGTAAGAACCAAGGTCTGGTTTGAAAAGAAGGTCAGAGAGCTTAAGAAGAATCCAGGTGAATCTTCCTCCAAAGATACTTCAACACCTAGGAAGGAATCACATACACCTAGCTCGGAGGTACCTGTACAAACCCCTCCTCCTCCCTCAAATAAAGAACCTGAATCATCCACTCCTTCTTCGTCTACTCAAGTATACCAAAAGAAGATAAAAGAGGTTAAACAGGAGCCGATTGAGGAAGATCCCCTGTCAAAGCATTTAGAACTACTTTCGGGGCCAGAGAATGTCATTGTTCTCAGTGAAAGTGATGATAGTGAGGTACTAGTCCCTGTAGGAACTTCAGAGGGTACAACAAATAAAGAGAAGGAAGTGCATAGCACTGAACCTCCAAGTACCACTGATTCCTCTGCCCAAGAATCTCTAGATACTTCACTCACATCTCTACTGGAAGCAACAGTAGTAAATACTTTAAGTGTCATGAGTTCTCTTGCTCTTGGATCTCTTGCTCCTCCTTCTTCTTCCTCCACTTTTGCATGGGTGCAACCCTTGGTTGACAGCAGGAAGAGGAAACCTCCTTCTCGATTGACAAGGCCAAATTTTGATGTTGTGGTAGCCTTGTTGAGCACTACTCCTCTTGTTCCAGCAAAGAGAGCTAAAACAACTTCAAGGATAGTGACAGATGTCCAAGGCCAGCAATTTCTAGAGATTGCAAAACCTAAGGTGGATAAAGTAGAACAAGATCTATCAGCCTCTGATCTAGAGCTCTCTAGGATTCCAATGGGAGAATCTACCCCTGAGAGTGAAGTACATAACCTCCAGGAAATAGTAACCAAGGTTATTGAGAGAGTAGAAAAAGGTAAACAGACTATAGAACAACTGGAGGAACAAGCTCAAGTTCTTTCTAGCTTCATCAAGTTGTTATTATCTAAGGACAAGGTTTTGGATCCTACTCCACTGTCTTCCCTTCCACCACCTATGATTCTTAGTCAAGCTGAAGTTCAAAGCATTAAAGACATACATAGGTATTCCATCTACGGGAGAGCTATGGAAGCCATGGTGGATGACATGATCATTACAGGTTTGAATTTCATTATAGAAGCCTTCAAACTCAATGAGAAGGTGACTAATCTACAACAAAATCTCTCCTCCGCAATTGGGACCATGGATAAAGAACTTAAACTTTGGAGTAGCTGCATAGTGGATCTTCACCTAATGGGACAGGTTGATGAAAATATATTGATGGCCAACAAGGTTTTTGATGATGCCAAAGACAATTTGTCAAGGTCATGGGTTTTTAGCGTGGAATGGAAAATAAAAGTTCTAGAGGAAGCTTTAGGAGAGTTGAGGAACAGTTGGCAAAAAGGAGAAGCCTTCAAAACTTGTGTTGTATCCACCTTCAAATATATTCATTGTCATCTTCATGATGAAACTTCAGGTGCTCCTTTCTCCCTCTAGGAAATTAGAACTCAATTCAAGGCATTTGTTAAAGAAAACTTGTTCAAGGAGGAGTTGATTACCAAAGATAAGATAAAGGAGATTTTCTCTCTTCAATCTTCTATTGAAGAGGTTAATAAAGAATACCATGCACACACTGAGTTTGATAAGGATATGGATAAATGCCTAGGTACTTAGACTCAAGCTACTGCCAATACATCGGTCCTATGAGGTAGAGACATAGCAAAAGCACTGAAAATGTTCAGGAAACGAATCCTCAAGTTAGTGGCCCCTCCTCAGCAATAAGTAGTTGTTTTCCCTTCCAGCTTCTCCCTTCCTTCTTTTTCTCAAATCGGGCTTATTGTAATTGGTTAAGTGTTTTGTGTCAAACATCTCCTTAATTAACATTTTAGTTAAAAGAAGCAATTACCAAGTGTAACTAATTTTTAAGTTATATAATGGGTTCTCTTTGCCATTCTTTGGGGGATGGAACTTTGTTTATTTTTGAAAGTGTTAAGGAGTAAAAAAGCAATCAATACAAAAAGATCTTTCTTTCTATGTCTATCTGGTCTTGTTCTTTCATTACTATCTGTTAAATGTTATTGAATCATTTATCTGTGTTACTTCAAGAAGCTTTGTATTCTGTAGATGTAATTTCTAGAACTTTGTGTCTTTGAAATAACATCTTATTGTCTCAAATGTAAATGGTTCTGTTCCAAATAATTTCATTTTGGCATGCGTAAGGAATTATTTTGTTATCTATATTTCTTGAGAGTGCCTTTCTATCCCTTCCCACTACTTAATTCCTCTATCCTTTTGTATTGATGATCTATTCTATTTTAACACTTTCATGATATCTGAGTTCCTCATTAAAACTATACACTGTATATGGTTAAATAAGTTTTTTTTCCTTTAAATAAGGGAACCTCTCCCATTAAAGAGGAGGGAATTTCTATCCCCTGACTGTTGTTCACAATAAAGTCCTTATTTGATGACCAACACCTCCCTACAAGGAAAAATAACTCTTATGCCTCCCTAACTCTTATGCCTCCCTCAATGGACAAAGCAACAAGATAAGCACAACGTGTGACACCCCAACCCAACTCCCTCCTAAATACTCAATAGAAACTCTTATGCATCCCAACAAAATTTATCCCCATTTCACTTTCCAATACATAACCTAAGGCCATTTTACTACCCAACAACACACATGCAATAACCCATTCATCCAAAATGATAAGAAAATAAAAATAGTAAAGAAACCAAGCATGAAGACCCTACCTTACCATTGCAATAATTCCACTCCACAAGCAAGTTAGAAAACACTCCAAGACAAAGCAATCCCAAGCTATCTCCAACTCCAACAACCACTCCAAAATCAAGCACCTCCCAAAAATGAGAGACCAAAAACAAAACAAGTAACCCCAAATCCTCACACAAATAGGAATAAATAGAAAAGAGGGAGAGAGAGGTGATGTGGCTCCATGTAGGATGCCACATCATTTCTCCTCCATTCCACATCACCAAGGTCAAACCCAAACCCCAAAGCATAATAAATTGGTGGTTGAGGGAATGACAACCCTCTTACACACTCAACCCAAACCCACACCCCTAAAGGACACAAATAAATACCCTTGTAAGAAAAGTACAATTAATTTCTCTTTTTCTCCATTAAAACACAAAATAGGACCTAAAATAATCCCCTCACATCATAGGCCTAGTGGTTGGGTGACTTTAAGAGGTGTGGGACAAGCTTAACTTGTCCCACAAGTCTCTAAAATTTCCTAGAAATTAAAAATCCGAAATTCACTTGTAAGATTGAGTACACACTACTCCAAAACAAATTAAATTCTTTCCAATCCAACACAAACCAAGGCTACCAACTCACATTTATTTCCCCCTTTTGTCACATCCTAATTAGCACTAGTTAAACAATTTTAATTAACCTAAAAGGAGTACTAAATAATAATAATAAAAGTGACTCCACATACTAATAAAAATATAATAACTCACAATTAAATAAAATCAACAAGACAAAGTCACAAACTTACCCAAGGTCACATTTGAGGTCACCCCCAATGGGGACCTCCTAACATCTAACTAAAAACATCAAACATACACACAAGTTGCCAAGGTGACTCGTTGCCAATACTCCAAATTCCTTCACTGTTGGTCTCCTATCCCCCTTTGGTTTATTGTGTTGTGAATACCTACAAAAGTCAAGACAATACCTTTTTGGCCTCATGGCCATATTAACGACATTGAAATAGTAAAACACATGCATATACATATCATCAATTATCATAACTAAACCATCCCTAAACAAGTAATTCACCACGTTCATGATTTCAATTATTTCAATTTTATCAATTTATCAACTAGCAATAAGATCACGAAATCAACTAAATCATCTAGCAATATATATATATATATATATATATATATATATATATATATATATATATATATAATCAAATGTGTCAATCAAATGTCGGTAGAAGCTCAAAATCATCAAATTTTGATATGTCAAAACATGCATATAATCCATCTTGTAAATCATGTCATAAGTCTAAACATCCATATTGTCTATCAAATAACTAATCAAATATAAAAATGTCCATCTGTCAATGTCTAAAATGTGATAACAATGTCTATAACTCTAATCCCTAATAAGAAAAATCATAATAATATAAATGTCAAAGAGGAGTGGGCACTACATCCCCTCCCCTTAGACTTGACTTCCTCTTGGAAGTTACTGGAACAAATTTGGATATTTTTCTCTCAAATGTGTGGTGTCCTCCTACATAGCTATTATCTCATCATATCGATCCCATTGGATACAAACCACGATCAATCTCTCTACCTCAAATGCCCAAGGTCCTTCTCTATAAAATTACGGACATGATCCACTATCACCTACCCCTAATCCTACACCTGCAATGAGGTCCAATATAATACATGATAAGTATTTGGAATGTACCTCCTAATTACAGAGACACTAAATACATCGTGGATGTGAGACAAGTTGGGTGGAAATTCTAGATGATAGGCCAAAGGAATGATACGCTCAAAGATATCAAAGGGACCCACAAACCTAGGAGAAAGCTTAGAGCCTTTTTCATAATGGATAGGGCTCTTATGAGGCCTGACACAAAGAAACACCTTCGTGCCCACCTAAAAACTATGATCTATCCTCCATTGATCTGCATATTTCTTTTGTTTATCCTGAGGCTCCTGTAATCTTTGTCGGATCATGACAACCTACTGCTCCATATCCTATAGTAAAGACATCCCAAGGGAAACCTTTTCCTCAATATATCCCAACTCGGCGGTCTCCCTGCACTCCCCTGCCATACAATTCCTAAAAAGGAACCATGCTAATCAAGCTTTGAAAACTGTTATTGTAGGAAAAATCCACTAAATACAAGTACTCCTCCCACTTTGACTGATGGTCCATGACATACATCCTAAGAAATGTCCTCTAAGATATGATTCACCCGCTCTTTCTATCAATCTATCTCAGGGTGTGTTATCCCCGTTTTGAGTTCACGACAAAACGATCGGATAACCCCTACAAAATTTTCGAAGTGATTTTGCATTATGGCCTCTTTTAAAGAAAATCGGGTTTTTGGGTGTTACCAACAGCTCGACATACCTAAGTTTAAACCTGCTTTGTGTCGCGTGACCTCCGAAATCCGAAACCCGCCTTGTATTGAAAAAATCCTTTGAAATCGGGTTTTCGGAAATTCAACGCATCGGAACGTACATAAGTTAAAACATGTTTTATGACATCTGACTTCCGAAATCCGAAACCCGCCTTGTATTGAGAAGACCCTTTGTATTCGGGTTTTCGGAACCCCAAAGCATCGGAACATCCATGATCCAAAACATGTTTTATGCGCCATGTTCTCCGATTCCCGAAGTCCGCTCAATCCTTTGTATTCGGGTTTTCGGGGCTATGTAGCACCTAAGCACTTCATGTTTTGTGCTCTATGTTTTCCGAAACCCGAAACCCGGAATGCACTAAATCTCTTCGTGTCGGGTTTTCGGACCCCTCCAACATGCTGACATGGCATTCATGCCGAATGGTTGGTGAGTTGGCACGTGCCGAGCTGAAGTGTATTTATTACTAATTTTCTTATAAATACGCGGATTTCCACGTCATTCTTACCATTCATATTTTTAATTCGTGGATTTTCGCATGCTCTTCCGCTTTCAAAACCCGCAAACTCGCATTGCCCGATTGGATCGTTTGTTTTCGATCTTACCTGTCTCGAATCGAAGGTATTTTTCTTCCCTTCTTTATTCTTGATTTTTATGAATCGATTGCGCGTATTTTCTTCCCAATTTCTTGCCAGTTGTTGAAGGTTTTCTTCCCTTCTTCTTTCTGTGTTGTTTTGGAAAGGGTTTTGGGTTTTTAGGGTTTATTTTCTTTTTGAGACTATCAATTGATGTTGTTTCTTCCAAAATTCTAATTATATGCATGATGTATGGAATATGAATAACAAAAAAGAAAGGAAGTTGTATATGTGGAAATACAGGAAAGACTTTGTTTTTGCTTCTCGGTTTTTGAAGACTGTTTTGCAGATTCAAAGGCCCGGAGTATAAAGGAAGCTTGAAGTATCGGGGTTTCTCAACATTCCGACCTCAACAGTAAGTGTCGGGAATCTCCGAAGTTCCGTCATCAAAAGTGGGCGCCGGGTTTCCTCCCGTGTCCGCCATTAACAGTGAGTGTCGGGTTTCCGACTGTTCCGTCATCAAAAGCAAGTGTCGGGCTTTGCCAAAGTTCCGACAGATCAAACTTGTCGGGTTCTCAGGGTTTTCCGACATCCTCTTCAGCGTGTCGGGTTCTTCTCTTCTTCCAGCGCATTCAGTCAATCGGGATTTCCAGTTTGAACAGCATCACCTGAGTTCCGAGTCTTTCTCCCTCCACATTCTTCATGTCGGACCCTGGTCCATCTCAGGAGAAGGCCGAGAAGTCTAGCAGGATGAAGTACAAATTTAAGAAACCAGAATCCCCATCATATATTGATTGTAATTATGATATCAGGGATACTGAACTTGGCAACATAGATATGGACGACTTTTGGAATAGGGTGAAGAGTTCTTCTCAAACCCCATGGATGATGGCTTTAGCTAACAGTGGCTTGCCCCTTGCAGCAGGCTTTCCCATGTCTGCCCAATGTCCAGAGTTTGTTTTGGCTTGTGCGTCCAGTTACGACTCGGCTTCTCGTTCAGTAAGGAATCAGGCTGGTGAGGTAGTTATCAAACTAGATGGAGCTTATTTTGATGATCTCCTGAAACTACCTAATTTCGAGGAGTATGGGGACCTAAATATCAAGTCGGCTCAGAAGGCCTGGGACAGTAACCAGGAAAATTGCATTAAGGATGTCAATAAGAAGTTCTTGGTCAAGGCAAAACCAGTAATATCTAGATTTCCAAGAACTATTCCTAGATGTGATTTCATACAAGAAATCAATGACATTATCACCCTGCTGAGCCGGGTTTTTGGCTTGCCGGAATCAAATTTATTTCATGGATGGATGTATCAGTTTATGGTCACCATCAAGAAGAACCAGCAAAAGGGATTGGTGGGAACCCTTATCGTAATGAGATTGACTCTCGAGATAATGACGGTCTTATCGACCAGGAAAGTTTTATATGTTCTCATGTGGCCTGGCCTATCGTGTTTGGGATGAGGAGCTATCCGATTTGGATACTAAAGGAAGCAGAACGACAAACCCAGTCTATAAGTATTATCCTCAAATAACAAAGAAGGGGTCCAAGGATCATTTTAGGAGGGTGAATGACACCTTTTTCTACGAGAACATCTGCCGGCTGAACCCAGGGCTAAGAAAGACAAGGGTATCAGACGAAGCTTGGACTGAGGTATCTAAATGGGGATGTATCTTCTTACAGTTCAAGAAGTTTACCTACCTTCGAACGGTCATGTACTCGGGAGAGCCTTTCCGTCTGCCTCGCTATCCAGGGGATAGATTGATACTAATAGAATTGGTCAGATAGCTATTGGATTTTCACAAATTCCAACAGAGCAAGCATAAGGCAGCGTGATATCCTTCCCAATTTCTATTGGGAGATATACTTGCTCGGCAAAGTGGCAAAGGCTAAAAATCTTGAATGTGAACTCAGGAGAAATTAAAGAAGCATATGAAGTCTCGGGATGGTTTTGACATCCGAGGAGTACTTAGAACCTATGGAGCCCAACATGCGCACGGGCGACATTGAGGATATCGGGTGGATCTGCATGAACGGAAGTTGCGGTTCGCGAAAAGATAATAGTAGGTTGACTATTAATGAGATTCAGACGCTGGAGCTTTCTGATTTGCCAGATGGCACATGTGACAATGAAAGTGTGTTGGATATGTCCTATGATGGGCTTAATGAAGATCGATACGTTTTCCCACCTATTGATTGGTCGGCCAGGTGAAAAGCCTCTATCACAGATAGGTCGGCTCTCATTCTTGCTCGCACCAAAAAATGGCTCTCTTCTTGGGGCATGAATTTTAAAGATGACAAGTTTCCAAAGTTGGCTGAAATGGAGGTGGGGCCCTCCCAAAAGAAAAAGGACAAAGAATCTTCTGGGGGGTCTATAAAAATCAGGATTCCCAAGAAGAAGAAAGAAAGACAAATCTCTTCAATTGTCTCTCCAGCTCAAACGGTGGTTGTGCCAGAATCACCAACACCACCAGAAATAGGGGAGATTAATTTAGAAGAAGGAGGAAGCCAGCTCTTGACTTCACCATTTGCTGATTGCTCAACTGGAGAGACCTTATCTCTTGCATTCAAGGCTTTGGAAACTGAATCTGTGCCTCCCCCTCAACAACCACTTCAGCCTCCTCATTCCCCATCCACTTCTTCAAGCATGGCCAATATTTTTTCCGGGCTCTCACCCCTCTCTGCTGGAACCCAAGTGATCACCAACACTCCCCCACAACCTGTGCCTCTATTCATTGCACCTACTACCACGTTGGCTGCTGTTCCCCCTCCAATAGTAGAATCTTCTCCCCTTGAGAGTAGAATACCAGTTACTACAACATTGGCAATTTCCTCTGATACTCCACAATGGTTACTCGAGCAAACTCCGAGGAAGAGGAAAGTGATTGTACCCTACCAGCCTTTGATTTCAGCTCACTTAAGGCTTCTACTGCGAAATCAGCCAAGAAACCCAAAACAGTTTCAAGGGTTTTGGTAGATGCTTCAGGAGATAAGTTCGCAGAGATTGCCACTCCCTCGGCTGACAAAACTAGAGAGGATATAACAGCTTCTGATTATCAGATAACCAAGGTGGCTCTAGGGAAAGTGACAGCAGAAGGAGCGCAACAAGATGCACGGGCTTCCATAGACGTGCTGTGCCAAAAGTTGAAAGAAACAAAGGACAGCAGAAATGAGCTTAAGGAAAAAGTGGAGCAGTTGACAGAGGTTTTGATTAAACTCTCAACACCCCTGGAATCCATACCATCTTCTTCTGTATCTGCCGGATTTGATTTCTCATCGGTGCCTACGATTGAGAAGATTGCTAAAAAAGGAAGGGTGGTTGATGAATGGATCCAAAAGTTGCTCCAACAGGGGAAGGAAGTAATTCAAGACGTGGTGAAGGTTCATAAGTCTTTGGGGGAGATTCAGAAGGAAGGAGAGAAGATGGATGAGGAATTCACTGAAGAAATTGGACAGCTTGATTTGACTTGTGAAGCTCTCCAAGTGCTAAAGCAAATACCAGCACATCTCTTGGTAGAAGAAGGCGTTCTTCCACATACAGATAAACACTTTCAGCTGACCAAGGCCATCAAGTTCAGAGTAAAGATCCTCAACGAAGCCTGCAGCAAGTTGAGAGAATCAAGGGATAAATTGATCGATGGGAAAAGTGATCTGGAAGAAGAATTGCTAAAGATTTGTCCGAAGGTGTCAGTTGGGAACTCAGGTATCCTATCAGCAGATGATCTCTTCAAACAAGTTCAGGAATCTATTCAGCATGAACCTGTACACGGATTTGACCTTGAAGTCATTGGTCAGTTTGTAAGGATTGAGCACACTTTAGAGGCCTTAAGAAATCTCAAAGAAAGGATTGAAGAAACTTCCCGACTTTGCGATGATGTTCATGAAACACTTTTGTGAAATGTGGAATGATCATTCCATGCGCACTGATGAGAATGAAATGCAAGGCATTATTCGGAAGTTCGGGAGTTTCGTAACAAACAGTCTCAGCTGGAGGAGGAGAAAGAAGAAGAAGCAAAAGATGATGATTCGGATTAAGTCCCAACGTCCCATGTCATTTCTATTTTTAGATTGACATGTCTTTTCTTATTTCCGTTTTGTCATATTTTTAATTCATACTTTGACTTGATCTCCTACGTGAGAGTCATGCAAAACTGAAACTCCAGTTAACATGCTACTCTTTAGGATCTGTCCTGTTTTATCTCTAGTTCCTTTTGTTATAAATAAGGGATGCCTGTGCATTCAAAAGGGTCGAGAATTTTTGAAGCATTAAGAGGCTATTGGAAAGAAGAAAAACTTTGTGTTTTCTTTCAATCATTTTGAAGAATAGAAGTTGATATTGTTTTGCAGACTTTGTGTTGTGAAATATATCTTATTTAAGACAGTGTTCTTATGTTCATGATCTTAAAGCTATTCTTTGCATAGAATCTCAGTGTTTCTAATTATCTCGGACACTATATCTGTGATCTAAAATTCATATGATTATTTCGTGCTCTGTGTTTACTCGAAAGAAAATACGTTTCTCCCATTTCTTTTCTACCGTGCTTCTTTCACTGTAACAGTTTCTAACCTATTTCACTTACGAAAGCAATATCCTTGAATCATGTGAATGTGGATTTCAGGATTTCATCCCAACCCCCAATGGTTAGATTAGTGTGAATATTGTATATATTATTTACCGTGTTTTAGATTAGCAATAAGCAGCAAAGCCTCACTGTCTTTGAGGAGGGATTTAATCCCATGTCGTGGTTGAACCTCATATTTTGGTTTGACAAAATATCCAACCAACAGGTGATAAGTTGTACTAAAGTTGATCTTCATCCCGAGAGCATGTTGCATGGTGGTATATAATTGAGAAGTGTATAAGGGATCGCGGTTGCAAATGATCTTCCATGGAATCCCATGCAATATAAAAATCTCATCAAGATATACTTATGCCACTACTCTAGCTGTATAGGTGGTCTTTACCAGAGAAAAATGAGCCACTTTCATCAATCTATCCACCATGACCATGATGACATCATGGTGGTATCTCGATGCAAGTATCCTTGCTATGAAATCCATGGAAATGGTGTCCCATTTCCAATCCGCTATGGCATAAGGATATAGAATTATAGTTGGATGTTGATGCTCGACCTTCACCCTCTAACACTCTAAAAGGGGTGAAACAAATTGATCTAAATCTGTCCGTAGACCTCTCTAATTATACAACTATCTCAAGGTGGTGTGCATCTTCTTCACCCTTGGATGGGCTAAATAAGGTGCATGATGAGCCTCTGCCAAGATATCCTATCTCAAACCTCCATCCCTAGGTACATAGATCCATCCTCTGTGTCTTAGAATACCATCTACCTCTAAAGAGAATCCATCAAACATCCCCTCAAGGGGTCTCTAAGACTCAATCTATGATCTGGCTGTAAGGTAGAAGCTATCAGATTGAAGCTATTGTAAAATCGTGCTCCACAAATCTATACCCACTTAATTAGCCATAACCAAATTTCTCTTTCTACTCGGATCTTTTACAACCACATTCCCATTCCCCTTCACATGCTCTATCTCCATTTTGTACTCACAAATTAGCTCCATCCAACACCACTGACAATCATTGAGATTTGGCTACTTGAAGAGGTGATGAAGACTCAAATAATCAGTCCTAAGAATGAATCTCTTTCCCAAAAGGAAATGTCTCCATCAAACCAAAGCATGTAAAATAACTACAAGATCAAGGTCATGAGTTGGATAATTGATCTCATAATCCTTTAGTTTTCAAGACTCAAAGGCTACTACACGGCCCTCTTGCATCAATACACCTCCTAATCCTACCAAAGAAGCATATGTGCAAATGAATAACTCACCACGGGATGCAGTACTGCAAGAATGGGTGTTGTCATAACATATTATTTCAAAGTGTCCTAAAGGCTTGCTCACATCTATCTGACTAGATGAACTTCTTCCCTTTTTATTGAAGGGAAGTGATGGGGTGCGTAACTCAAGAAAATTCCTCAACAAATATCCTATACTTCCCTTCCAAACCTATGAAACTACATAAATTGGTCACACTAGTGGGTGCTAGCCAATCCATAATGGCTCTAATCTTGGAAGGATCAATTGTGATACCTTCACTAGAAATTATGTGACACAAATACTTCGCACCTCGATGAAATAATGCACACTTTTCCGGTTTCTATAAATTTTTCCTCACGAAGACACTGTAAAACCTAATGAAGGTGCTCCTCGTGCTCCTCACACATATGTGAGTATATTATAATCTCATCAAGAAACATGATCATGAAGTGATTAAAAACATCCTGAACACCTTGTTTATCAAGCTAAGGAACACATGGACGCATTCGTCAAACATAATGGCATAAATGTGAGCTGGAAGTGGCCATATCTCATACGGAAAGCTATCTTGTGGACATATGCCTCTGTAATCCTCAGCTAATGGTAACGTGACTTAAGATCTATCTTAGAAAACATTGTGGTGGCACCCTTCATCTGATCAAATAAATCATCGATGTAAGGAAGGGGGTAATGATTCTTGATCGTTACTTTTTAAGCTTTCTATAGTCCATACAAAACCACAAGGATTTTTGATTCTTCAAAATAAAATCACTGGTACACCCCAAGGGGATACACTAGGATGGATTAGGAATTTCTTGAGAATGCCCTCAAGTTGTAACTTGAGCTCACATAGCTTAGGTGTGGTCATCCTATACGAACTGTGTGAGATAGGTTCTGCTCCTGGAACCAAATCAATGTGAAAATATATCTCACATGGGGGAGGCATCCCTAGCATCTCACTAGGATAACATCAGAAAACTCCTAAAAAATGAGGTGATCATCAAGTGAAGGTCTATTAGCCCCATCCTATGACCTATCACTAACTATAATAGCATACAGTTGACAACCACGTCGTGCGCACCACTTCAGCTACATAGTGGATATGGTGTGAATAGAGATGGGTCTCATGACTCAACAATCAATGACTCCAATCCCAAATCATCTACATAAGATATAACATTTGTGTGAAAATCAACTCTAGCTCTATGCGTAGACAACCAATCCATACCCAAGATAACTCCATAAGAACCCAAGGGAAGGATACAAATATCCAAAGTAGTGGTGAAGGGTCCTAGGTCCACTACGCACTCCTTGACTAAGGATTCTACTAATATCTTGGCTCCAGAAGCCATATCAACATCCTAATTAAGTCCCTATATAACTACCCCCAAACTCCAACACTCTACTAAAGATGGTGCAATAAAATAATAGGATGATCCGAGAATCAAATAGAATAGAGGTACGAATACCACAATTCTACTTATGGTCTCAATCATTGTGACTTGATGTTATGCTTGGTGTAGGCTCTAAAATCGGTTTCTTACCCTTGTTATTAGGGTTCGTGGGAAATCTCTCCAATGATTTCCAAGAACACCACATCCATAGCACTACCCGGTCCCCTCCAATGAGATGTGACTCCAACGGTACTCTAGTGGTCATAAGTGTTTGTTCATGAGGTATAAAAAATAATCAAAGGCCTACATGTTATATGATTTGGTAGCAAAGAATATTTTTATTAGCAGAGATGTAAAATTTGATGAGCATTCTCAAATTATAACAAATATTTCCCATGATGGAGATTACATTGAGGCATGCACTACTTCTAATGATGACAATATTATGGATAGTAAAATGACTAATGTTTTTTATCAATATATTTCTCCAGCTAGTGATGATGAAGGCAAAGATGATTCATTCAGTAAAAATACAAGTAGTATTGAAGAGATATATAGATAAGGTCTACATACTCAAATAAGGAATAGAATTTCTCTAATCCCGACATTCTTACAGATAAATGATCTAGTCTCATATGAATAAGCTAGAGAGAAGAAAGAATGGTAACAAGCTATGAAAGAAGAATTTGATGATTTACAAACAAATAATACTTGGGAACTTGTGCCTCTTCCTAAAGGTAAGCATATTATTGGTTTCAAATGGGTTTATAAGACAAATTTTAAGTTGAACACTTTGGTATTGAAAAAATTGAAGATAGATTGGTTCTTTAAGGGATTCAATCAAAAGGAAGGTGTTGATTATAAAGAAACATTAGAATTATTATTTCTTTAATTTGCTAGTTTTGGATGGCGCAGTCATCAAATGGATGTTAAAAATGCATTCTTAAATGGAGATTTGTGTGAAAAATATATATGAATCAACCACTAAGTCTTTTAGATCAGAAACATCCAAACCTTGTTTACAGATTAAAAAAGTCTCTTTATGGTCTTAAGCAAGCCCCAAGGGCATGGTATGAGAATATTGACAGTACTTTCAGCTTCATGGGTTTAAAAATGTAAATCAAATCTGAATCTTTATGTGAAAAGAATCGAAGATGAGATGATTTTCTCATTTCTAGACCAAATATTGGGTTGACCAATTATTTAAAATTAGATATTAAAAGAACATTTCAGATGAGTGATTTGGGTGAATTAAACTATTTTCTTGGATTACAAGTTTGTAGACTAGATGGAGGATTGTTTATTTCTCAATCCAAATATGCTTTGGATATTTTAGAAAAGTTTAACATGTTGGAGTGTAAACCATCCTCTACTCCCTATCAATCCGAGTCAATCTTAGTAAGGAATGTACTTCCAAGGGGGTAGATCCAACTTTATACAGACAACTTGTTGGTAGCCTTGTTTATCTAACTCATTCTAGACCAAACATTTGTTTTACTAGTTAATCTTGTATCCATATTTATGCAATAACCTAAAGAAATTCATTGGCTGGTTGCGAAGAGAATTCTTTGATATGTTTGTGGCACAATACACTATGGCATTCATTATGGTTATAAGTCCTCAATCTCATTGGTTGGATTTACAGATTCTGATTGGGCTGGTGATACAAATGATAGGAAATCAAATAGTGGCTATATTTTCAAACTTGGATTAAGATCTATTACATGGAGTAGAAAAAAATAGACAACCACTTCATTTTCCTCATGTGAAGCAGAATATAGAGTAGCAAAAGAAGTATGAAAAGAAGTAGTTTGGATTCAAAATCTTCTATCTGAGCTTGGTCTTCCATAACGTTCAACTACTACTTTGTATTATGATAATCAAATTGCCATACAAGTGGCATATAATCTATTGTTTCATGCTAAAAAAAAGAACATTGAGATAGCTGTTCACTACATCCGGGATCTTGTTCAACAAACTATTGTCAAGCTCCAATATTGTCCAAGTGAAGAACAAATTGCTGATATATTCACCAAGAGTATGACTGAAGAAAAATTTCTGAAGTTTTGTGAAATGCTCAACATGTTAGAGGTGAACATTAAGGGGGATAGTGTATAATGTTCCCCTCCTCCTTTGTATATTTTTGTAATTTTTCTAGCCAATCTTAAGGGGGATGTTAGGAAAAGTAAGCTTGTCTAGAATTTTCTAGACAAAAATAGAAGTTTAGGAAATCAGAAACATCTAGAAAATTAGAAGATTATGGATTCTTACAATCTAAGCTAGAAAACTCTAGCATATAGAAGCACGGATTCTTACAATCCTAGCTAGAAAATTGTAGTGCTAACTAAATAAAACAAATAAAATATATAAAAATGTGGGAAGTGATGGTTAATATAATGTGGAGTGTGTGGAGTTGGATGTGAAGAGAGTAGGTGACCCCCCATGTGAAGGCACATGGGCTTTTTTATGGCTGTCGGACTGTCTTCTCCCATTACATAATGAAACTACAATTTTTTTTAGATATGGAGACTCTACCCACGTAAACCCTGGCTCACGTTGAAATTTAGTAGTTTGGATAGTTGCAGTGATGGAAGAATGCATGGGGGCATAGGTTTTCCTCATGAGACAGTCACACTAGTTCACATATGTAATGAATAGGTCTCCAACCTGATCAATCTACCTTGCCACACATTCCCATCCTATGCCAACATACGAGCTAGGAATAGGGTGTGATCATCCAACAAAGCATAAAGGTTAAAGGAGTTTTGTCAGATTTCATAGTTACAAGTGCCTGGTAGTCATGTATGCAAAATGGGGAAGCTTACACAAGGCAAGTCAACTATTTAGAAAAATGCATCAAGGATATGTGGTCTAATGGAACACGCCCTGACCATGTAAGCTTCATTTTTGTTTTATTTAAAATGCAAGCTTACATGTTTAGTGGAAAAGGGTTGTAAATACTTCAATGGCATAAGTGTTGCTTATAGAATTCCACCTAGAATTGAATATTATGTCTTCTCGGTTGACATTATTTGGTGTGATAGATATCTTGAGGAAAATCTAAACTTTTTCATTAACACACCAATTAAACCTGTGGTGGTAGTTGTGTGGAGGTGTTTGTTTGGTACCCCTGTACAACACATAAGAATACAAAGTTACAATAATTTACAACTTTTATTTTGAGTTGGATCATCAAAATGCTGCAACTTATTTTCTTCTATCAAACATCTATGCATAAGTGCACAGGTCAGGTGAGGTTCAAATGGTAAGGAAATCGATGAGGGATAAAGGAATTATTCCTCTTCGCCATAGTGAGAAGTTGGAAATTGCATTTGGATTGTTAAGTCATGCCCTGGGACAACCAATGGAGTTGTCAAGTAACCTCTGTGTATGTGTTGAATGCCATACTGCAACCAAATTTATCTCCAAGATCACCTTTAAGACTAGAAATTAACTCTTCCCACTCCTTTTAGTCCCATCTTATTAAGATATCTTAATGTGGGTCATGGTGTGCAAGATGGGTCTGTTCAAAAGGTCTTCAAAACTTTGAATCAAATGCCATTAGAAGGTGTAAAGTGAGACTCAACATCCTTGGCTAGCACACTCTCTTCTTGTGTGAAAATGAGAGCTTCAAGGCAAGGGTGTTTGGTAAGGCACTTCACTACCGTTCGACTAGATGCCTTGAAGAGACGTGATCTCATGGTTTGTTTTAGTGGCAAGACATGCCCAAAGTAGAGTTTTGAAAAGAAATGGGAATCCGGAGTCAAAGTGCTTCTAGTAAGTGTTCCAAAAAAAATATTTGGCGGAGAACACTAATATTTTTCCAGGCATGGTTCATCTCTCCATATCTTTCATAATTCTTGTTCTTTAGTTTTCATTTGCAATGAAATAAATCTAAAACTTTGGAATATCTCACATTTGATTATTTTTATATAAACTTGTTTTGCAAAAAAATAAAATGAAATATGGCACTTAGGTAACCCAAATAACTCTTGGTAGCTAAGCATAAACTTAAACCCCTCCTTCGGACACAATTTGGAAAACTTCGCAACCAAACTATTAGCGTGAAACAACAAAACTCCTCCTTATGTTTTACTTTACCAACTTGTAGTTTGATCATCATCCATGGTTGCAACCACAACCTTCTACGTTACTAGACCTTGGGTGTCAAACTTAGGTGTTCATGTCCATTGGTATTGGTGAGAACTAGAAGATTCACCAACTAAAACAACCCTTTTCGTCTACCTTGCAAAGTTAGAAAATGCAATTTTGAGAGACTTGCAAAACAACACTTTGAGCCTTGTAAAGGATATGTCAAGTGTCGTATGTGTTCTTTGTTATGTAGAGAGTTACGTCAAGAAATAGCTCGACCTCGTTTGACTATTTGTGCTCTCTTCGCAGCTCCTCTAAGAGCCCTGGTGCTCTGTTTTTGCACTTTTAGGAAGCTGCCAAAACTGAAAAGTTGGCTTTCATTTTAAACCATTGTTTGAACCCTGAGAAACGAAATGTCTTTCTACCTTCGTAAACCTCTAGTATATTTACTAGATAATTTCTTACAACCTCCAGTTTGGGAAAAAACACTCTTCTATATAGTTTAGAAAGGGCATTTTGTAGGCCTCGGGTCACTGTTTGACTAGGTCCAATCTGGCTCAACTATGATCGGTAGCTCTAGAAAACCCGTCGCCATTTGTAACCTATTTACAAATTTTCATTCATGTTTACTGTTGAATTATCCATATATATGGGGACTTGTAGGAAATTTCTCATTTCATGTTTGTCCATCGAACGTTAGCTTTAGATGTGGTTTTCTGATCCTCGAGCTGATTTTTGATCATTTACAACTAGGTCAGTTATGACCGATGGACTCAAAAACTAGCCACCAATCATAAACCATTTGTAAGTTCAGAATTCTATCAGTTCCTATGAATTCTTGGTGTATAGGAGGATACGTAGAAATTTACCCATGGTGTGCTTTCTCATTAGATGACAACATTTGAAAGTGGTTTCTTAGCCTCCAAGCCTTAATTGAATGTTTTTACAACTAGCAGGAAAACGTAAAAAGAAATTTGTAGGACCTCTAGCGGGTAACCAAACCATCGTGGAAACTTGTAAATAACTATTTGAAAATATATCATGTGACTTATTGTGTGAAATTGAAATTTTGGAAAAATAGTGTTTCTCTCTCTTCCCTCTCTTTCTCTCTCCTTGGTTATGAAATAAGGTGAAATGAAATGAAATAAATATGTGTCTCTAATCCCCCCTTTTCGAATGCAAATTATTAATATTATGTAAATGGAAAACTGAAAATGTTAATTATGCTAGATCTAGGTGGATGTCATGCCAATGATTTATCGTTGATTTCATGCTCACTTGGTTTTGCAGGATGCAAGAAAGATGGTGAAAGGGTGTGGTGTAATTCATTGTTTATTATCGTAATTTATATAGGTCATTGTAGAATGTATATATGCATAATGTATTGCCATGTTACAGAAAATTTTATATTTGAAATTTGGTGATATGTATGAGATGTTAGTGTTAGGGATACCTTGGGAAATGTGCATTTTAATTCAGATTTACATATGGTAAAAAGGTTTGATAGTGTGTGTGTGTGTGTGTGTGTGTTAAATGAATTTGAATTTAATATCTTGTAGTGCATTTCCAGTGTGTAATAAATAATTGGTGTGTTGTATTCTTTACCTTGAAAATGTAATAAAGAAATATAATCACAACAAACAACCTTAGTTTAAAAATAGTGCATATCTAACCTTCTCGCATGATCTTTCTTAGCTCAAAAGAAAATTGAAACCATATAATGAACTAAAACTTTACACTCTATGACACCTTCTAGTTTAAGTAAATAAGAGCCCAAATTTTTGAGTTGTTGTCATAGCTTGTATGTTTAGCGACATTGTCGTAAACCCGACGGTTAGGAACGACATGGTCAAACTTTTTTGGAGTAAGTAGAACTAACACTTCCTTAGTATCCTAGTGGACTACCTTGTCTTACGAAGTTAGATTTAGAATTAAATTTCTTCATTAAATGAATTGTTTGTGGGATCCAAATGACACAATGGAGCTAGTGAAATAGTTTTTATTACTTAAAATCTTGTTAATGATCTCTCTAGATCATCTTAGTTAAATGTGTTGCCTTGGCTAATGAAAGTATAATGTATGGGTCCTTTGCAAAGGCTTTATAGGGTAAATATGTTTTTACACCTTAATCTAATCGGTTATAGGGAATAGATCCTGAGTGTAAATTCAAATTAAATTAAACCATAGTAGTTGATTTGGAGGTTAACTGGTGGGTAGAAAATTGTAATTAATTCTTTGTAAATGAAATTGATTGGAAAGATGTGGATTTAAGAGAAACCAGGAAACTTAAAACTTGGTTCCGTAATTCCTTGTTATGTCACTTATGACATTAAGAATAAAATAAATTTCTCATGCGAGAATCAAAAATATAGGAACATGGGATCTCACCGTAGGCACTAAAATTAGGTCACACTCCCTTTGGTCCCTCGACATATAAGCACCCTTTATTACATTTACCTAGCCATGACCCCCTTCACCCACTAATATTAATTTAATTATTATAATTAAATTAATGCATTATCCTCACTATATTTATTATTTGAATATTTTATTTAAATAATATCCACACATACACTTCACTTAGACACCTCATCAAACCAACTCAACCTAAGACCTATTCTTAGTAAGTTACCATAACTAACTAAGACTTACACAAACCCTAAAAATCAACGTCTACATTCCCTCTAGCCACATTACCGCATGCTCACAAGAGGCTCTTAGTATAATCCGTGGGATAATGACACAAGATCTAAGGAAATCAGGAGGATCTCCCTAGTTTAGTAAACCTAGGAAATCCCGCCTTGACCGATGTCGGTTACCCCTAATCGTTATCGTCGGTTAAGCTGGACCACCATCGGTTACCCCTTTTAACCCCTAAACTACCTTATTCTCAAGGTTGGAAAACATTGGGAGAAATTTGACGAGAAAGAACACATCTCAAAGATAATGCATCTTTAGAGAGCAAATTCAGCAAAAACTCACATGCAAGGAAGGAGATTGAGCATCTTCTCCTGCATAGCCATCCCAGCCATGATCTGATCTATCCAAGAAAAGAGGAGTGTACATGCAGCCCATGCAGAAGCTTTTCTTCAGTTGGTGATCACTTACAACCTTCAAACCCATCATCAGCACCTCCATCCCTCACACACAAGCATTTAGGAATGGAATCCAAGTAAGTATAACATCATACTTTCCTAGTTTATTTCATTTCATCATCATTTTATCATCCATTATTTATCTTTCCCCCTATTGACCTTCTCGACATTTTCACCTCCATATACCCATTAAAACCTTGCAAAAGCCTACTCCAAGTAACCCAATATTTCACCCCGACTCACCAAAGTCCTTTATGCAATCACAAAGGAGACCACATCTTGTTACTCGTGACATTTTGGATCTCACGATGAATCGCACCGGTTACACCTAACCACATTGTTGGTCACCCCCGATCGACTTTGGTCTCTGTATTTTCCCACACAACCTAGAACAGAGACCTACCCACCAAATTTCATCTCACCCCCATTCACCTATGATCTACCCGAGACCTCTATCAAACCTGTCAAAAACCCAGAACCAATCATTTGACCTTTGGATTCTATTCTAGCTTAGCCTATTAGATTATATCTATTTCTTATTGTGTTTTTAAGTGAGATACCTAAATCATTTTAAATAACAATAGGATTTACTTTGTTTATAACATTAAATTGTTTAAAATAGTGGACTGATAACCATCTAGGAAGTATCATACTTCCTAGATCTAGCATACGCTAGGTAGTTCACTTCCCATATTGTTTAATTCCTTTTGGTGGTCTTGTTTTCATTACAGGTAGTTCCTCCTAGCCAAAAGGAAGCTCTCACAATCAGCTGTGGATCCGGAAGCCATACACACAACAACCCATCAACTAACATTTGAACAGGTATTCCTCCTATGCCTATTACCCTATCTGTTTTCATCAACACTTCAAAGAAATGATCTAAGAATAGGTGAAACATTTTGGCATGCCCGGTGGGACCCATCCGGGGTTCCTTGCATTTCATTCATTCCTAGGAAAAAAATTTGTGTTTGTTTCCCTTCTGAAAATCATACACACTAATTTTCTTCCTTGGTAACCCACCTCTTCTTTCTATTTTCTCTAAAGGAAACTTTTCTTTTGGTGTAATTAAAAAGAACCATTTCTTCATGTTTTTTGCATTGTAGTGAAAGAGCATCCCTCTTCCTCTTCATCTTATTATGTCATCCAATTTCACATTTTTGATTTGGGTTTTAAAATAAGTGCATTCCATTATGATTTATTGCATTAGCTCACATTAATTGAGGGCAACCTATATGCTGGAAGTCATGCCCAAGTTGATGGTTGACAAATGAATCATAGAAAAGCACTTCTATCCTTTTCTCTTTCTCTGAGTCTTACCAAACCTCACAAAAATTCAAAATACATACATTCTTAAACAACATCCTACCTGGAAGAAGTTGTAGGTGATCACATGATCATGACACAGTGGGCACCCAGCTCACTACTGCTCTGTGAGTCATACTTCAGAGCGAAGCCCGCCCCCACCATAACATACCTAAAACCTCACCTTTTAGATCTCCTTCTTTGTAGGAAGCCATCCTCACCAAAAACTCTATTTCACAATTCATGTGTCAGTCCCTAAATAGCATAAGCTAAACAAACATAATAGAAAAGGCACTCCTAGGATCGCATTTTCTTAGTGTTTCTACTTGGCTTACGTTTTGAGGTGAGAGATCATGTTCATCACTTTTTTGTTCATCCTTACACGCTCCTCATCACAGTTGGTGTATTTTGGCTTCACCTGAGTGTTCTTGGGCCATATCATCATCATTCTTAGAATTTTGGGTCTGATTCTACATTAGATTTTAATTCACAACCACTTTCTTTCATCATTGTTTCAATTTCACAGTAACCATCATCGGTTACCTCTGACCGCCATCGGTTATACCCAATCGACATCGGTTCCAGGTCCTTTTGCTAACCTACTCAAAAGGACATTTTACTTCACTTTCTTCCACTTTTCATCAGTCTTTGTCATTGTCATTATTCCCATTGACATTTTAAACATCCTCAAATTTGGCATACCTGTCAGATTTTACCTTCTACCTCGTTGTTTACTCACTGTCATTTTCTCTACAATAACAAGTAAGTTACCCTCACATGGCAATCGTTTTCCCTAACTGGCATTGGTTATCCTATTTCACATTCTAGCCACCATTTGGTACTTAATCTACTTTTTGTCACCAGATTCACCTATTCCTGTTGTTCTCTGTGTCATTTACAGAGAAGCAGCCCTACCTGATCAGTATTAGTTCACATGGTGCTGACCCAAAGACAAGCAAGTGCCCTTTATTTCATGCTAGTTGTCAACCACTCCCACCTAGTCCTTCACCACCTTCTATTTTATCACCAGCCATGGATCCCATCCATCCTATTACTATTGCTACGGAGATGAGGATTTCATATGACTCCTTGACCAAAACCCCATTGCCTTGTAGTTTTACCTTTCCCACTCATCCACTCGAGATGCCTCAAGTCAGTTGATATACAACATGCCCATATCTATCCCCCGACTCTCACACCCACTCCCACATCGGCCCCATCTGGCTCTATGCTACCCACATCCACCTTACCCCCAGTCATTTCATAGTTAGGTCCTATACCCGCTATGACTATCGCATCTGCTACCTCTGTGGCACCCATTACATCCACCGTACCCTCGACGACTACCCCAAACACAACCTCATCACCCCTAATGTCTCACACATACATGTAGCTACATTACCACCTCCAGTGTCGGTGACCCCTACCCCATTTCAAAATGTGGTTCTTTCCATTCCACAATCATTAGCCCCTATTGCCACTAGGGTTACCACGACCCTTCCACCCCCATATACATACTACCAACAACCTCTTGTTTCATCCATTATTCATTTCTGGGTATATACCCCTATTTCACTGCCTTCTTCTCCACCACCCTACATGGCAGCCCCATACACTGGAGTGCCACCCCTGTTATATGCCCAAAACCAACCTTCTCATGCTACGGGAGGCATCCAATCATCACAACCCACCAATGACCTAATTAAATTGATGTTGGACAAGATGCAGACATTGGAGGCATTGGTTTCCAACTCCCACAACACTCTCACCTATGACGAGATTTGCAACGAGCCTATTCACCCATCCATTCCTATCCGTTCATACCCTGTGCATTGGGAAATGCCTAAATTCAATCATTTCAATAGTAAAGAAGACCCACAACAACATTTGTGGTCGTTCAAACATGGGTGTTATCTGATCGCTCATGATGATGCCTTGCTTTTGAGAACCTTTCCCATGTCCCTCACTAGACCTGCATTAGATTGGTATAGTGGGTTACCTAAACACTCTATATTCTCATTCAATCAGGTAGCCCAAGCCTTCTTGGATCATTTCTCTATCAATATTGTTAAGAAGGTTACCATGACCGATCTATATTCCACACATCAGTATGAGGATGAATCTATCGCAGATTTTGTGCTTACTAGCATAGCATACTGATCAATCAACTTACCTTCCAACTGCCACAAACTGAACTCATCAAGCTCTTCACATGGGCTTGCGCTAGACATATATCCCTAACCTTGCAGGTCTAAACCTTCTGAACATTCGATGAGGCATTCACTATGGCACGAAAGTTAGAGATTCGGGCCATCGAAGAGAAGAAAATCCAATTATGCAATAAGAATTTGGCATTCAAGTTGAATGATACCTCTTCTTCTTCCAAACCACAAACCAATTATTCAAAAGCTAAGGGCACTACTAACGCATAGTGGTACTCAAGGCCGGCCCAACTCATCTGTCAAATCAGCTACACCTCATCTAATCTCTCACCTATCCAAACTTTTCAATTTAGATGAGAGCAGTGAAAATATACCCCAATTGGGGAACCTTACTCTTCTGTCTTAGAAAATCTTATCAAATCTGGAGCCATCACCCTTCCACCTATAAAACCACACACTGGTTTTGACCCTGCTCACCCCATGCCTGCATGGTATAAAGAACATGATTTCTGTAACTATCATTGAGTAAAGGGTCATAGTGACGACAACTGCATCACTTTCAAAAATATTGTCCAAGAAATGCTCGAGAAAGGTGAGTTAACTATGGATAATCCCAATGCCACCCCCAACCAAAATCTACAAATATTCAAAAAATTGTTTCCTAACCATGCCCCTTCATCTAATCAAACCGGTGAGACATCAACTCACGATACCCATACCCGTGAGGTTCACGCTATCTTTAATAGGTACTGTCACCTCCTAATTACCCCATATTCCTTCCATAAAGGATATCCTAGCTTGAAATCCTCCTTCGCATTGGAACCAACCTCCCTTATTCCTTCACCAACAAAGGAACACCTTTCATCTCCTTCATCACCAATGAGAGGGTCTTTCGCTAACATTGAGCCCATCTCACCCCTAGCTTCACCACTTAGAGAACCTTTACCTAAAGTACCTCCTCCACCCATCATTGAGATCCCATTATCTCCTCCACCCATTGCCTCCTCCACCCAAAGAGGCATGCCCATCTGTTCCTCCACTTATAGAGGAGCTCCCATCATCTCCTCCACCTATCATCGACCCAGTTGAGATACCTTTTCCTCTTAGCAAGCATTCTCCATCAGCTACCCAGAATCCCACTAGCCTACTTTTGGCTTCTCTTACCCATGGAAGCTAAAGCTAGCCAATTCCCCATCTCTAAGACACATTTTACGAGAATTTCCATTAGGTCCTCACCAACTCCACCCATAGATGTGTTGTTCTCATGTTTGGTTGATCACTTAGATTATGTGGATAGGGCTTTACTATGGGGTGCCTCTTACTCCCCATCTCAACATAGATGTAGAGATCCCTCGTTGATACCTCCACTATCTACCCAAACACATTTTGACCAATCAAACCAAATACAACCACCTCTATCAACCCCTTCCATGATACCTATTAGCACTCAAACCACACCCTTACCCATAACCCAACCTACATCTAAACCCAAACCCACACCTACAACATTTTCCTCAACTAAACCTATTACCACTTTAGGGGTCACCCCGACCACCAGCCTTACTCATCCACCTATTAAACTAGATTTAGCTACATCCTCCAATGTCAATACCACACCTACTCGACACCCAAACCAAAGAAAAAAACTCATCGACCTCATACCCCCAATCGCACCAATCACACCCGCACTTGTCCCATCTATCTTAAGACCTCAGCTACCCAACATGGTCAAGAAACCTTCACCCATCCATAAACCAATAACACAACAACCCATTCCTTCCTCACAAACCTCTAACCTACCCAGACACACAACATGACTTACACCCACCACTGTATTTTTACCACCAATACCTCCAATACCCTCAGCTATTGCTTCACTACCCACTACACTTTAGTCATTGTCCCTCACACCCCAAGTACGACCCACGTCATCTACCTTCACAACACCCCTATTATCCCCATGGGTAACTCACCCTCTTCCTCCATCTACTTTTCCTTCTAGACCTCGTACACCCACATCACCTTTACCCAAGAAAGTGCAACCCAAAAACAAAACCCCACTACCCCACAATAAGGTAGTCAAAACAACCACACACCCTCCTACCCATCCATCTATTGTACCCCTACCAAAACAACATGACCGATACCTAAAACCACACGGCACCTAAACCCATAGCTCGACCCATTCCTCCTCTTCCAAAAATAGTTCCTCGACAATCAACCACACCTACACCCAAACCCACGTTCACTTCCCATTGTGATCCACTAGTAGGATCCTATGCCAAAATTTTAACCAACCTCCTCGAGACTCTGTTATCACATTACCGCCACTCCGACCTTATGACCCCCTCAAACCCAAGCCAAAAGGGTTTGATGATACTAAAATTTGTGCATACCATCATGTGCCGGGCATGATGTGGAGAACTGCAAGGCCTTGAAAACCATCCTTATCCAATTGTGTCCACCAGAAACCAACTTTGATGATGATGACCTTCTTGACGAGGATCCTGCTTCACCAACACCCATTCCCACATTGCCCACTCAACAACCACAACCTCCACCCTCACAAACTCCTAGAGCCACTCTCAAGATTTGAAATTAACATGGTTCACATCAGAGAACTTGCCACACCACCACCCAATGTCATTGCACCTAACTCACCTCACAAGGATTTTCTCCTCTAGTAGGTTTTTTCCCTTCATGTCATTATACCACTCATCCTACACCTTCTCCATTTTCCAACTCCCCTCAAATAAACATGATACACGTCACTACACATGCGCAGAAGGGAAAAGAAAAGGCAACTGACCTACCAACCAATCCTATACCCAACATACCATCTGCACCCATACCTAAAATAACTATCTGCGGCCCCACATACCCCATTTCTAATGGCATCACACATCACACCATGCTCAAACAATTACACCAATCTCCCCTCAAAATTTCCTTATATGACCTCATCCAAACCTTGGAATCCCATCGTCAAGCCCTCATGGAGGTTCTTCAATCTATTGAGGTTTTACCCAATGACCCTACACCCGTAGCCTCCATTATCACACCCCATCATGTAGCCTCTCTCACCAAATTACCACCTTCATCTTCACCCCATCTTGTTCACCAAGTGGCCTCCCTTAGCTTCTCAGAGGAAGAGATCGCGCCACACCAAAATGATGACCTAGACCCAACCCTCTTCATCTCCGTCCACATTGATGACATATGGGTATGTCGTGTGATGATTGATGGAGGCGCTAGCATTAACATCATTTCATCCCATGCATTTTGCTCAAATGTGCATACCTAACAATTACATGCATAAACATCTGGTCATGTTGCATTCATTCAATGACGCTATCACCTCCACACTAAGAACTGTCATCCTTCACATTCACGTGGGCCCCCACACTTCCAGAATTGTTTTATGTTTTGGAGGGGGAATTCCAATATAACTTGTTGCTTGGTAGACCCTGGATCCGTGTCATGGGTTGCATTCCTTCCACTTTACATTGTTGTGTAAAGTTTGAACATGAAGGACACACTTATACCATTCTCAGTTGACCCATCACCTTTAAAACATGCAACATGCTTTACCGACCTAATGATGTGCTCATACCTATCAATCCATCTACCTCCGCAACCAATACCACTTCACCTACACCTCCACCTACCAATACAACCATGCTTTCACCACACATACCTCCTCCATTCCTACCACTACTATAACCTCCATGGCTAACCCATTAGCTTCCCAATCCATTAACTCCACCTCCGCATCGACCTCGACACATCATCCATTCTAGCTACCTACATACCAACCACTGATCCCTTGGAAGGTTTTTTCAACGCCTCACTCTGGGGGAGTACCACCTATATAGTGTCAACACATTCCTTACTCCACACGAGTATGGAAGCCTTCACCAACACCCTCGCTATGATCACCATATAGGAGAATGCCTCCTTTATGGTCCTCCTCATCTTCGGACTAGTCTCACCGATGGGGGACTTGATACTACCACTTACACACCGAACCACCATCACAAACCTGCCCATTTTCCACTTTGACTTCCAATCACTTACCAATCGTTGTTTCACCCACACTTTCCTACATTGTTGTGCGTGAAGGGTTTTGGATTTTGAGCAAGGCCGCCTTTGTACTATTATTCCATGTACAACCCGCAAAC
The DNA here is from genome assembly GCA_018340775.1 of Taxus wallichiana var. yunnanensis. Lineage (NCBI taxonomy): Eukaryota > Viridiplantae > Streptophyta > Pinopsida > Cupressales > Taxaceae > Taxus > Taxus wallichiana. The sequence continues at coordinate 204,501,157 of CM031233.1, read as the reverse complement.
ATAATGACCATAGTGGTATCGGCTTCCCCGAACCTCCTACCAAACAGGCCCGCATTGAACTCATTAAGGAACCTAACCCTTCTCCACCTTCATCTTCATCACCACCTTCAACCACTCCACCTTCATCACCACCCTCACCGATGGAGTCAATGGATCCTGAATCTATCCCCCTAATTTTTTTTTTCATAAACACCATTTCCTTGGGGCCTTTGACTTATCAATGCGAAGGTGAGGCCCCTTCCACTCTTCCATTCATGTATCCTGAAATGATCGATGATGACACACCTATAATTAACGTCGTTCAATGTCAGGATGATGAATCCATACTCACCTACCTTGGTGCAAAAGACTCATATATTCATCATTCGTTACCCTCTGAGATGCAAACCATGTTGAATGAATCGACTATCGAGATCAACATTCATACTCAGGATAACCCACACATCCTAAAGATTAGACAATATTTAGATGTTGTTGAACAAGAAGCCATCACTTCTTTTCTCCGAGATCATAACCACGCTTTCACTTGGTCTTATGCAGACATGCCTAGTATTGACCCCACCATAGTGGTCCACAATATTGTAACTATTCCCGATGCCAAACCTATCAAACAAAAGCTGAGGAAAATGCACCCTCGCATTGCTCTTCTTGTCAAATAAGAACTTCAACACCTTCTTTTCGTTTCCTTCATCTTACCCATTGATTATCCTCGTTGGATTTCTAACATTGTCCCTATTACTAAAGCAACAGGGGGACTCTCGCATTTTCATGGACTTCCAGTGACCTCAACCTAGCTTTGCCCGAAAGATGACTTTCCCTTGCCGGTATTGATCAACTAGTTGACCTCACACCTTGTCATGAGATCTCTCTCTCATGGATGGCTTCTCGAGTTATAACCAAATTTTGATTTCCCAGAGAAGATCAACACAAGACCACATTCATCACCTCTTGGGAACCTTTTTGCTATCGATTCATGCCTTTTAGCCTTAAAAACATAGGTGCTACATATCACATGCATGCTATGACTTACATCTTCCATGATATCATGCATCGCATATTGGAAGATTACGTGGATGATATCTTGGCCAAATCTAAATGTCGCTCCGAGAACCTCGCCATCCTCAAAACCATCTTTGACCGCCTCATTAAATATTGTGTCATCCGCCTTGACCTAAAAAGTGCGTCTTCACGGTTCTCTTAGGAAAGCTCTTGGTATTTATTATTTCCCTCCGTGGTATGAATTTGACCTGCTAAAGTCAAGACCATCCTCGAAATTCCTCCGCCTACTAACCTTCACAACTCCGTAGCCTACAAGGTAAATTGCAGTCCATTCACCATTTCATTTCACAATTATCTAATCGGTGTCAACCATTTCATCATCTGCTTAGGAAGGATGTCTCCTTTAAATGGGATGATGACTGTCACAAAGCTTTTGAGGCCCTAAAACAATACCTTCTCCAACCACTCATACTCATTCCACCTAAAGATGATCAACCTTTTTACCTATACATATCAGCTACCGATCATTCCTTGGGAGCCATGCTCACTCATCACGATGAACAACACAGGGAGTAGGTGGTTTATTACATAATTCGTACTCTTTTGGACTATGAAACCCGATACAACCATCCAGAAATTTTTTTCTTAGCCTTAGTTTTTGTTGCCACCAAACTCCGCCATGACCTACTCAACCACAAAACCTATGTCATGACCAACACCGATCCCTTACACTTCATGTACACCAAAACGTATCAAAATCAGCATGCCACATGATGGCTTATGCTTTTAGCTGATCTTGACCTCAAATTCATTCATCAAAAGTCCATCAAGGGCCAAGCTATTATCAACCAACTGGCCGATGCACCTATTTACAGGGATCAACTCTCTAATTTTGACCAAACACATCATTTGTCTCTTTGGTGTTCCTCATCACCTCGTCACTAACAATGGAAAACAATTCAAAAACAAAACATTGCAAAAACTTTGTGATGCCTTCAACATTCAGCTTAGTTTCTCATCACCTTATTACCCACAAACCAATGGCCAAGCCGAATCCACTAACAAAACCCTCAACAAAATTCTCATGAAAGTGGTTGATATACTGGGAAGGATTGGCATATGCACATTCATTTTTCCCTATGGGCATACCACACTAGTATTCACACTTCCACTACGGCCACACTCTTTTTGCTGGTCTACGGTATAGAGGTTGTTCTACCTCTCGAAGTCTAGATCCCCTCACTCCACATTTCTCTCCATGACATGCTTATTGATGATGACTTTCGTTAGGACCACTTAGCACAACTAGAGTTATTAGATGAACGTCATCTTAACACTCTAGATCACCTTCAAGTTTACCAACAACGTATCAAATGTGCTTATGACAAATGTGTTCATGAACAAACCTTCCAATTTGGTGACCTTGTCTTGAAAGAAAATCAACACGTAACCAAAGTAGAAAAAAAGTAAATAGGGAAAATTCACTCCTAATTGGCTTGGACCATACATCGTAACTCATACCTATGGATCGGTGTGCCTATCGTTTATCCTCACTTGATGGGACGAACCTAAGCCCCTTAATGCATTACATCTTTGACTATTCTATTGTTGACTCGTTGTCTACCTCACCCTTTATCTCTTTGTAGGCTCGTCCCTTGAGTGTTATCCACTCCATACACCTCCCTAACGATTAAACAAGAACATGTGAGTACCTATCACTTGTTATCTTCTCTTGAATATGTGTACCATGGCATTGCACATAGCATGATTCTCATGGATACTTTTCTTCTACCTTTTTAGATGAGATCCCATGAGTCTTCCACCTTGCCTTTTGAACAATAGTCCTATCCTCCACCTTGGTCTTGTCCATGACTTCAATGATCCTCACATGGGTACCAAACTCCTTGAGTCAAACTTCTAATAAAAGATGGACTTGCCCCTCACCTAGGACATCTTTCCCAAGGGCCGATAACTCAAAACATATAAAATTAGCTACCTTTCACCCACCTTACCATTTCCACTCTCATTTCCTCAATTGCCTCAAGGGACATCTTGGAATTTAGACATTTGGTGATCCTGTGACTACCTTCATTGTAGAACATGTCAATCATGCAATGTCTTTAGGGTCTTATGTTCATCACCTCCTCCAGGTATGATCTACTCGGTATGATCCTACCCAATCAGGTGGCTTTATTGCCCCCTCTTATCTTTTAACCATCTTTGTTTACATTTTGATTACCTTATACAAGACTTGGTCCTCGACGCTTACCTTTGAGGTAATCCTCCCCTTTCACCATAATCACCTTCACCTACATCATTTTACCTATAATCTACCCACACCTATTAAACCTAAACCCACAACATGCCCAAAAACCTACCAACTCATTTTCATATTCTTCCCTAGCTCATGGGAGAACTACATCGGCCTAAGGTCCTTTTTCGCGGGACTATGTAGGTAACACTCGAGGGCATGGGGCCCTTGGAGGTTAGCTCGGCCATTCTCTACCCTAAAAAAATTCATCAACCATGCCTAACTCACCATTTACATCACATTTCACTTAGTTCCCCTTTTCTAACAAAATTGGAAATTAAGCCACATACATAACAAGTTGCTTACCACAACATACATTTATTACACCTACCATCCCTCTATCATCACTATGCATAGATTATACAACATTTCACATATGACCCATAGTATCATTCATTGTAAAAAATAATGAATCATAACTAAACCTACTTTCAACTCGAACTGACTCGACCGATCCATGCCTAACCAAACTCGACTTGATCCATGACTGATCCATGCCTATAACCTGACTCGATCCATGCCTAAACCAACCTAACTCCATCATGCCTAACTCACCTAATTTCAAACCACATTAAAGTAACAAATCCATATCTCATCTAATACAAGCCATAAACCAATGTCTCATACACACATCAACAAATCATGAAATACCATGAATCTCATCATACAAATCAATAAATGTGTATCTCAATATACATGTCTATCTCATCCTGTCCATCATCTCAAAAATGTATCCCAAAATATATATATATATATATATATATATATATATATATATATATATATAATACAAAATGTCATCGACACACAGGCCGGTCTCATATATACAAAAAGAATGAATGAATCAATACAAAAATCTCTTTGGCATGCAGGCCGGTATATGCTCAAAATATACAAAAATCACTCATACATCCTCACTATCTTTGGCATACGTAGGCCAATATGTGATAAAAAATACAACTACCTTCGGCACGCAGGCTGGCATATATATCCAAAATCACTAGTATACATCAAAAATTAGGTGACCGCATCTCAGGCATCTCGCCAGATGTCCTCCATCTTTGTGTCACCTATACCCTGGCCTCTTATGTCCCTACTAGCACATCACCTAGCTCTAGTGGTCGTCATGTCTGGTGGCCTCTCCTTGATCGGGCCTCGGAGCTCGCTGACCTCTTGTGCTCTCCACACTATGTGTGCGGGATCTCATCCTCTCACTAGATGCTGTTGTGCTCTGTACTCTCCATAGGATAGGAATTCTATCCCAGCCACCATGAGCTGATCCTGATAATATCTCACCTCACCTAGGGCATCCCATAACCTGGATACAAGCACGGTTTGTGGTGGTCCCATAGGTCTCGGCCCCTGTACCTGCCCTGCAATGACCTGCCCCTACGCCAACCTATGAACTAGGACCAGCTCCCGTGCCTGTGGTGGTGCCCCCTACCCTTGTGCCTATATATGGGCTGTAAGGCCCTAATCTATGCATGGGTTATGGCCAATTGGCCTGTAAACCTACCACCTAAGCTAAGTAAGGCTGCCACTTGACCATCTCTATCTCCATCTCCTCCATCTCCATCCTCTCCCTCTGCCATCTAGGCCTACAGACTAGCCACCTATACTTGTAGCTCTGCTACCTCTACCTCTAACCCCTCCGGTATGTTTTATAGTATACCTATCTAGGTAATCAGTGTCACTACCTACCCCTATAGGGTCTCTCTGCACTGTAATGGTAGCTAAGTTAGGCTACCCCAGTCTAGGTGGTATGGCTCGTAATGAGTAAGACCACCATTACTTGTACTGTACCTATGTATGCATCATCGCATCGTCATCTATCCGATCCCTTTGGCTCCTCCTCCTCCCTGTAGGCATTGTAGGTTGTGGTAGAGGTAGAGGCCTCTCCACGTCATCTCTCTGATACTATGGGAAGGACAGAGGAATATCTTGTAAAATCCCAAACTACCACTGGACCCTATCTATCGGGATCATCTCATCCTCCCCAAAGATGGCAACCTGATCCACATCTCTAGCTGGAGTTCAGCTAGCTCCTCATGTATGTGCCTATATGATGGGAATCCCACATATGGCCTCCAGATAATGTCCACTCCGGACAACCCCTCCAACAACTACTGAAAATGGGCCACATCATATGTCGGCCTATCCGATCTCCACTCTCCTACAACCAACACCCATCTCCTATATCCCACCCACACAGATCTCATAGGAAATGCATCTACTCGGGGCATCCCTATAGGTCGAACATAGACTATGTACTCATAGGCCCCAAAGGTGCAGTATAAATGTACAACACAGATAAACCTGCATAACCACCCATATGCCCATAGCTCTTGGTATAGCTACACCAAGAATTTTGGTGCCTAGAAAACCAGGTCTCCTCTACCATCATATCATGGAGCACCCCCATCAGTGATCGGGAAAGCATCCACCCTCTGCATCTGGTAGTGCATAGCAAAGCACACTACCTCCATCAATAGAACCACTAGCCTTGTCTCATCTAGATGGGCTAGGTACATCTCACCATAGCTCAAACTGGCGTTATGGAATCTCAGATCCACCGTACCCTCACCAAAAACTATCCGATCAGCTCCTCTGAGGCCTTCGGAGGAGATAGAGTAAACTGGGCACCCAATATGGGTAACCACATAAAATTTAGAACACGTCCTCTAGGGTGATAGTCATCTCACCCGTCGGAAGGTGGAACATGTTGGTCGCGGAGTCCCATCTATCGATGAGCATGACCATCAAGTTGGGCTGCTTCGAAACAACATGTCGGTAGCACTGAATCCCACTCAATCCCACTACCTCCATGTGTTGCAGCTCCAAAGGGGTTGCTAAGCACACAATGTCACCAGTAGAGGTGGAACCCTATCCCGCATGTGTAACTGCACTCTCCCCTGCATCCAATCTAAGCATGACATTAATCCCATTTACCATGACCATATTCACCAATTATCATTACCCTCCACCCTATTTTTACCCTACCCATCTCAACTACCTAACCTACATCACTTTTGCACCCTTGTGCCTAAAATCTTGACTCAATACCGGTTTATTCTAACCGACTTCAATCACCTTTAAACCGGCATCGGTCACCTGTTTGGTGACCGCTACCGGTTCATCTTTACCAACCATGGTTACCACTTATCGGCATCAATCACCTACTTGGTGATCGATACCGGTTCTACCCAACCGATGTCGGCAAGCTTAACCGACATCACCGGTCATTGTCGCAGAAAATTCCGTGACTTCCCAAACCCCCTTTTTAAAAAAACTCTCCCACCTATCCCTTTTACCCCACCTATAATGACCTACACTACCCTAGACCCCTACCCACCCCACCTATACAATTTACTACCCTTCCCCCCTCTTTTTTTCCCATTATTCCCCCCATACCCACATTTTATTTTTAACCACCCACAAAAAACAAAACCCACAAATAACAAAAAAACCAAAACCTCTAATCTATCTAATCACCATCTAGAGTTCAAGCACTTACCTCGTCATGCCAGCGCCATCTCGGTGGCACATCTAGCCTTTGTCTTTGGTGGTCTGCCCGATCCCTCTCTAGCCTCTGCCATCACCGAATAACTACTTGCAACCTCGACCAATCAACTCTCTCACCCTTGATCCGTGGACCCGCTACTCACCAACCCAACCCTCGTCAAATCAGACTACCAGCTCACTATCCATTTCTTTCTAGACACTTTTCTCTCTTTTCTCTCTTTTTTTCATTTCTTCACTTCATAAATAACAAATGAATAATAAAAATGTGGATTTTTTGTTTTTATAACCCACCCGACCTAACCGACGTTGGTTACCATTGACCAGCATCGGTCACGTGCCCTACCTAACCATCACCGGTTTTCCTATACCGACGTTAGTTATCCATGACTGCCATCGGTCACCCTCACCTACACATTGCCCTTACTTTGCCATTTTACCCCACCCTTTACCTTGCTCCTTTACCCCATCCAACCTTTACCCAACCCATTACCTTACCTTTCCTGACCTCATCACTTCCTACCTCCATTTTTCCTCCTTTGGGGACTTCTTATTCTTTTACCCCTACCTTGGCCTTACCCGTGTCATGACCTAGATATTTGGACCTGGACCATCTGCTAGTGACCTTTGACCTCATGTGTTCACTATACCTTGTGGCATTGTTACCTGTGTTGATTGACCTAATGACCTTACCTAGCCTATTTACCGTGACCATTTATCCTGACCCTACCTTTGGTGTACTGGAACATACCTAAACGTTCTGCACCTAACCTACATTGTGTTTCCTAGCCATATCCTATACCTTGGATACCAGATTCACTTCAACCTTGTTTAGATAAACCTATCGACCTTAGACGATGTAGAGTTTTCCTTCTCTTCAACCCGGTAGTGTGTTATAGTTTATACGTGTGTGTGTGTATTTGATTGTTGCTACCTTTGACCCTGACCCATTCCCTAGATTTCTGAGTAGACCTTTCACCCTTTTCCCCTGTACCCACTTGCCTTTTCCTCACATTTACCTTTTATCAAACCACTCACCGCTTAGCCTCTTTGCCTCATCAGTTCTGGTTTGAGGGGGATCACCTTCACCCACACATGGGGCAACCACATCTTATTTTTGTTAGCATCGCTTACCAATACAAGCTATGCAACAAAAAGGGGCAAAATGTAGACACTAAAATTAGGTCACACTCCCCTTTGGTCCCTCGACATATAAGCACCCTTTATTACATTTACCTAGCCATGACCCCCTTCACCCCACTAATATTAATTTAATTAATTAAATTAAATTAATGCATTATCCTCACTATATTTATTATTTGAATATTTTATTTAAATAATATCCACACATACACTTCACTTAGACACCTCATCAAACCAACTCAACCTAAGACCTATTCTTAGTAAGTTGCCATAACTAACTAAGACTTACCCAAACCCTAAAAATCAATGCCTACATTCCCTCTAACCACATTCCCACATGCTCACAAGAGGCTCTCAGTCTAATCTATGGGATAATGACATGAGATCCAAGGAAATCAGGAGGATCTCCCTAGTTTAGTAAACCTAGGAAATCCCACCTTGACTAACGTCGGTTACCCCTAACCATCACCGGTTAAGTCGGACCACCATTGGTTACCCTTTTAACCCCTAAACTACCTTATTCTCAAGGTTGGAAAACATTGGGAGAAAGTTGATGAGAAAGAACACATCTCAGAGAGATAACACATCTTCAGAGAGCAAATTCCAGTGAAAACTCACATGCAAGGAAGGAGATTGAGCATCTTCTCCTACACAACCATCCCAGCCATGATCTGATCTATCCAAGCAAAGAGGAGTGTACATATGCAGCCCATGCAGAAGCTTTTCTTCAATTGGTGATCACTTGCAACCTTCAAACCCATCATCAGCACCTCCATCCCTCACACACAAGCATTCAGGAATGGAATCCAAGTAAGTATAACATCATACTTTCTGGTTTATTTCATTTCATCATCATTTTATCATCCATTGTTTATCTTGCCCCCTATTGACCTTCTCTCGACATTTTCACCTCCATATACCCATTAAAACCTCACAAAATCCTACTCCAGTAACCCAATATTTCACCCCGACTCACCAAAGTCCTTTGTACAATCACAAACGAGACCATAGCTTTTCGTGACATTTTCAGATCTCACAAGAATCGCTTAGGCGCGAGTTACACCTAACCGCCATTGGTCACCCTTGACCAACACCGATCTCTGTATTTTCCCACACAACCTAGAACAGAGACCTACCCACCTAATTTTATCTCACCCTCATTCACCTGTGATCTACCCGAGACCTCTATCAAACCTACGAGAAACCCGTAACCAATCATTTGACCTTTGGATTCTATTCTAGCTTAGCCTGTTAGATTAGATCTATTTCTTATTGTGTTTTTAAGTGAGATACCTAAATAATTTTAAATAACAATAGGATTTACTTTGTTTATAGTATTAAATTGTTTAAAGCGTGGAACTGTGACCATCTAGGAAGTATCATACTTCCGGATCTATCATACGCTAGGAAGTTCACTGCCCATATTGTTTAATTCCTTATGGTGGTCTTGTTTTCATTACAAGTAGTTCCTCCTAGCCAAAAGGAAGCTCTCACAATCAGCTATGGATCTAGAAGTCATACGCATGCAACAACCCATCAACCAACATTTGAACAGGTATTCCTCCTACACCCGTTACCCTATCTATTTCGTCAACACTTCAAAGAAATGATCTAAGAATCAAGTGAAACACTCACTTTGAAAACAAATCACTTTTGGTTCGTGTGTGGTTATAATGCTTCCAATCATGTACTTCTTTAAGATATTAGACAAGTAATTTTGAAACTCTTTTGATATAAAGGGATGCCAATAATGATACCATAGTGCAATGTTAGAGTAAACCATTTAAGAGTAAAACGAGACTCGATGTTAGGAATAATGTCACTCTTGGAGTCCTTGTAACTCAAGTAGACATTTACTTGTGTTAAAAAGAATATGAATTGCCTTGGTGTGATCAAACTTTGAGAAAACAAAAGATATATATAAATCTAAATAAAATTTCTTGATGTGGAAATGTTGAATGGATTCAACAAGCTTTTTTTTATTTTAAGTACAATGGGAAATAAAGGTACCATGATCGAAAAATGTTTTGGGAAAAGGTATCTTGAATCTAAATCTGCCTCAAATCCTAAGATTTATGTCTTGACATCACATTAGATTCACTATTGTAGTAAGGGTAAAATTTAAACATTGAATAAATGTTTGAGAAACATAAGCTTAACATAAGAATGAGCGAATTAAGAACTTTGTATGCAATTTGAAATATGCCAAATAATTATGTAATTTATGGATATTTTCGTAAGAGATAAAGAACCAACTTAAATGGTTGAACTATAAGTTGAATGTGAAATGAATTTAAGAATTTATAGGTGGAAAAAGAATAAAATTATCCTTGTACAATAATGTTTTTGGAATGTTAATCGTAACTAAGATGTAATCATGGTAATGATGTCTTTGTGGGTTTGTCAACTGAGGGTCCCTTTCTTGTGGTGGGGTCATTACTAGTATTCATTCATTGGGGAAAGTGTGGCACCGACATGTATATGGTGTTGTCATGTGTCTATGTGAGTCAATGACTTATGTAAGTTTCTTATGCATTGTTGAGTTTCTCTTTTTGGACCCCTTGTGGTGTTTTGTAGTGAGCAATGTAAGTCAACAAAAATTATTTTGGTATTTTTATTGTTTTATTTGTTGGTGTTCTGATAGAAGCTTTTGGATTCTTAAAATCCAAGCCTATAAATTTGTAACAAGACATCAAGTTGTATAATCAAGTTGGATTTGTATCAAACCATTACACCAAAATCTCAAGGCATTAATGAAATCCACACATGAGGATCATAACATCCCACCACGCTTCCGCAACCCGGACCCCGAGCTAGATTTGTGCCAGTATAGTGGGACCACTCCCTACCATATACGAGCCCCGGGTGAACACTGCAATGCTAGTGTAGCCACCCATGTCAAGACTCAAACCTGATACCAAATGTAACGAAACATTACACCAAAACCTCAAGGTGTTAGTGAAATCCACACATGAGGATCATAACATCCCACCATGCTTCCATAGCCCAAACACTAGGCCAGATTTTTACCCATATAGTGGGGCCAACTCTACCCTATACCATCCCTGGGTAAACACTGCAACACTGACGTAGCTACATGTGTCGAGACTCAAACCTAGGTGGTCACTCTAATACCAAATGTAATGAACCATTACACCAAAACCTCTGAGGCATTAGTGAAATCCTCACATGAGGATCGTAACATCTAGAAATTTTGAAGACTCTAGATTCTTACAATCTAATATAGAAAACTCTAGCATATAGAAACTTCTAGATTCCCACAATATATAGAAGCTTCGGATTCTTACAATCCAAGCCTATAAATTTGTAACAAGACATTAAGTTGTATAAATAAGCTTCGGATTCTTACATGATCAAGCTTTATAAATTTTAACAAGACATTAAGTCAGATAATCAAGTTTGATTGCAGATTGGAGTGCATGTAAGTTGGATGCAGCAATTTGAGTCGATGTAAGTTGGATTGTTGAATAACTAAAAAAATGTTTTGAGTCCTCTCTTCTTAGAATTGTTCTATTTTTCAAATATTTTATTTTTGGCTGTGTTTTTTAGAAATAACCACAACATTGCATAATAACCTTCTGCAAAGTAATCACCATTCTTGTGAGAGCTAAAAAAATTCAAGATTTAAATTTTTGTATTAAATTCTACAAAAATAGGTGCCCGCACAAATCTACAACACCGGAGATCTCGTTTCCGTCATGCCAAACATGTATTTTTCCACCAACTCTAGAAAAATTTATTTGCGGTGATCTCCTTTGGAAATGAGAGACAACATTGCTTTTATGTTTTATTGAACCGAATAGAAATATTGTTTCTCGTCTTACTTTTTGAGCCTAGTGGCGTTATCTGGAAAAACTTTAAACTACAAAGACGATAGTAGATTCCTAATTTTGTATTTCTACTCGAAATCCAACGAATCGCGCTTAAATATAGCATGCATTTGTCAATGCGGTCATTAGCCTGAGACCATTACAAAGCAATTGATGAATCTGTCAAGTATTCATCGACATTAAAAGGAAAAATGTTTGTCGATTCCCATATTAGAATGTATCAAATCAATGCATTTTACATAATATTCAAAATTGTGAACAATGGTTACCTATATTTCAACCCGCTTTTTATTACTAGACCGGCTCTTGGAAACCATAACTTTGAAAAACTTGGATTTTTCCAAAATTTGTGAGTGAAGCCAAAGGGGATTTCCCATGTATTCTATTCCATTTTCTCCCACCAATCTCATTTTTACGTCGAATTGAAGCTCTTTTGTTTCCATGGAAAACTCTAGTAAAATTTAGTTGTCGCCATTGTCACTCTCATTTAGGTATTTATAGATTTTGAGAACCAAAAATGAGCCCCCTTTGCATGTGGCAACTAAATTTGTTAAAATTCGTCTCAAAACACTCATCCTAAAAATCATGCATGTTAGAAATATTTTTGCAAAATTTGGAAATGATTTCAGCCGTAAAAGAGTTTGGTAGAACGGTGTTAAATACAATGTTTTGAATTTACAACTCTAAACTTAGTCATGAGTACGGTGGTGGGTGGCTAGATTTGTGGGACAGACACCACCGGTTCTATTTTAGGATGGTATTGACAAAAATCAACCCGATTGATGTAAAATCCACGTCGTTTCTTTGCTTTTTCCCATTTTACAAACAAAAAATCCCCAATTTTTCGATCAAAATGAAAGTACAATGCTTTTTCCCATTTTAACAAAACAAAATTCCCAACCCAATTTCCATTATCCTTACATACATGGTTTTATCACAAATTACAAATTTCACGCTCATAATATACTCAAAAACATGAGGATACGAGAAAAACATCTACTACTGTATTTATTTTTGTAATAATGCTATAAATAAACTCAAAAATATTATTAATGAAGTGATGTTTTAAAATTTATTTATGATATTTTTAAATTTATTTTCTATACCTTCTCCAACATAGAATATGTTAGTGAGATCATAACATGTTTTAACCAAAAGGAATTCGAGGAGATAAATGAAGACATTTGAAAAGAGATCAATAGTGTATATAGAGTTGGGAATCATAAGAGTCAAGATTAGGCTACATTTGAATGAGATCTCTCAAGAAATAAAGAGAAGTGGGAGACAAGTTCAAATCCCAAAGTGATGATATGAATGTATTACTTTTACCACACGTCACACTAAAATAACCATATACAAGTTGTAATGATATTTAGTTTAAATAAACATTAAAATAATTAATTGTAGAAAATAAGTATTTATTGATACCACAAGAAATATGGAATAAACAAAGTAATTAAACTATTAGGGATCTAGATACAATATATTGAACCCCACAAATTTAGAGATAATTATCGATGAAAAATAGAAAATAACAAATTTTTGCTGAGCTAGATTAATTGGTTCCTATAGTGCCCACTCCTCTTCGACACTTATTATATTTTGATTTCAATTCTTGTTATTGACTATAGACATGGATGTTATTGTATCATTTTGGTTTAGCATGATGTTAGATGATAGAGATATTCTGATTTTGATGGATTGTGATTCATAGTATGATTGTGTGGATTCTTAGATACATAGAGAGACATGTTATATTTGATGATGATGATGTGTTGTTGATATATGTATTACTAACATTCATAATTCTCATCATTTTGGTAGGATTTAACTTTTGAACTAATCTTGTAATCTTGTTGATATTGATAAAATATAGAATTGAGATGTTGTTGAAATTTTAGACAAATGATAGCATTGTTTAGTTGAGATGATGATTTAGCTATATGAGGATGGTTATTGATTTATGTGCGTATATTTTATCTTGGATGTTTTAATGCGGCCATGAGGCTGAAGGAGGTATTGTGTGATTTTATAGGTAATTAAATCACAACAATTAAAAAGGGGATTGGAGACCAACCACTGCAGAATACTAGATGGATACAATGAAGGTCACCATGGCAACTCATGTAATGTGTTATGTTTGTTTTATTTTGTTAAGGGGTCCCCATGGGGATGACCTCAATTGTGACCATGGGCATGTGTGTAATTCTTTCCCTTTTATTTTATTTATTATGGAGTATGTGATTTAATTTGTGATGTAATTTATTTAATCATTGTTGATTAATGTGCTTTTATTAAGTAAATAAATCATGTTATTAAGTTATTTGGGAATGTGAAAATGGAGTCATTTATTAGAGTTGTTGGTCTTTTGGATTATGTGATTTTGATTGATCAGCAAGTGACTTTGAGTGTTGTACACTCTACCTTACCTTGGAGTTTCATTTTTGGGCTTAAGTGCCATTTTTTGACGCTTGTGGGACAAGCTAAGCTTGTCCCACACCTTTTAATTTCTTATACCAACCCCACCTATAGATTTGGGGGTCAAAAATAGACCCCATTATGTGTTTTGTAAGACAAAACGTTATATTTATTGCACTTTTCTTGCATGGGTTTTAATTTTGTCCTTAGAGGGTGTGGGTTTAGATTGTGTGTGTAAGAGGCTTGTCATTCCTCTCAACCACCAATTTATTGTGCATTGGGGTTGAGGTTTGACTTATGATGTGGAGTTGAGGATAAGTGATGTGGCATCCTACATGGAGCCACCTCACCCTCCTCTCTCCTTTTCTATTTATGAAAGTTTAATTTTTGTTTGGGGTTACTTCATTTCATTTGTGCTCTTGTATTTTTGGAGTTGGAGAGTTTTGGAGTGCTTGTTGAATTTTTGGAGCTTGTTGGAGTTGGATTGAGCTTGAAGGAGCTTGGTGTGTGACTCTTTGATCAAGCTCTACCATGGAAAGGTAGGAGCTACACCCTTGTTTTATTTGTTTTCCCTTATATGTGTATATTTGTATGTTATTGAATGTTTTGGTATGCTTGTTGGGTTCTTGGGTAGAATGCCTAAGTATGGTGTAGGATAAGGCTATGGGGATATTATATGTAGGAGGCATACTAGTTTATTTCATGTTTTTGGAGGGAGTTGGGTGGGTGCCCCACCTTGGATAAGAGAATGCTTTCATTTCTTACATGGTTCTTTTGAAGGAGACATAAGACATTGTAGGGAAGCATAAGATAATGTGGGAAGTATAAGAGGATCTTGAGGGAGGTATAAGATTTTTGTATGGATTTTTAGTTGTGTTTTGGAGGGTTTTAATGTGGGCACCTAATCACATTTGGAGGCATAAGTGATCTCCCCATAGATCCTTGCTCCATTGGCTTTGCATTTTCAAGCCTTGTGTATATTGATAGTTTCATGTTTGTGGTTGTATTTTGTGTTGAATGTGTTTGAAATAGTTTTGAAATCTTGTGTTGTGATGTGGAAGCTTTTGATAGTTTCCATGAGTTGGATCCATACTTTATTTCATTTTGGTTGGGGCTCGGGTGCCAATGACAAGGATAGCTTCTTCTCCTCATTGGATTATTGGTTGGGTGGAGAGTGTTGCCTCTCCCCATTTTTGTTGTTGTGATCAAGTGAAGAAATGGTGGAGATCTTGTTGAATAATTGGCACTTGGAGCTTTTGTGAAGTCAAAAGAAATCCTTCTTTGTGAGAAAACCTTTCTTGTAATTCTAAGGTGGAAGACTAGTAGTATTGTATTTGAAAGAAAATTTGTATTGTATATTTTGTTCATTAAGTTGTAATAAATTGTTGAAAAGGAAACTCTTTGCATTGTAAGAGAATGAGTCATGCTCAAAAGAAAAAGGAAATTTCATTTTTATTGTAAGTGTTTGTATTTTTGTAAAAATGAAGGAAGAACATAGAAGTGTAAAACATTAATAATGTATTCTTAGCAAATCGAATGTGGAATAAAGTTGTTTGTAGTTTGATGCAGCCTAGAATTCTCAGATAACACCTAGTCGCATTGGCACATCACTCAACCTAGGCTGAGTGCTCACCGAAGTGCACAAAGGTATCGGGTCCCTCTTTAGGATTGCTGTAGCAGAATGGTAGCATGATGAAGTAGTATAACAAACATATATTTAGAAACTAATCCATCTATACATCATTACACCATACCAGATCTATAAGCACTTAAGTATAAATCATCATGATAACAATAGTATACAATGACAAACATATCAGACATTGTTTTTCAACCAATATTCTTCATATATTCATCATACCAATAGTACAAAAGCTTCATACAATACAGACATGCGTGCATGGATGCATTATAATTATCAAAGATCATGCACTCTGTATCTCTAACCCTTCAAAGTAGTATGTGTCCCTATCTATCTCTTACTAAGTAATTCATTACATATATAGGGTGGGGGACTAGCCCTTCACCACTTAACTCTACCAAAATAGGTCGCATGCTAATAATAGCCACGTGCCTTTTACAACTATAGCCATACATGTAAGTATGCTATCTATAGATCGCTGATAGTTAACTATAGTGGTGGATCTATTCTTAGCTTATGTCCATGTAAGAGTGATTTGACATGTTCTTTAAAATCTCCACAAAGAGTGGCACGCAAGTCTCAACATCGCTTTGTGTGCTCCGCATGCCAACCTCTAAAAATAGCCCTGATCTCCAAAATTGGCTAAGTCCCAAAAGTCTGACTCTACGCCTCCGCGTGCGATGCCTTCCTAAACCTTTGCGCCTTTGCTCTTGTGCTCTTCTCCCACATGGACTCTGTGTGTGAGTTCTACTAAGTTTTTTCTCTTATCAACATTACCCCACACTAATCTCATTGTCGCCCCTACAATGGTGATGTCCAAAACTTACACAAAGAATGGATAAATAAAGAATGGTTGAATAAAGAATTTTTAATAAGGTATACACAACAAAAACTATTCAGGCCTCAGGCTCCTTCGTTTCATTCTAAAGCAGTAACTCTGGATATTCCTCTTTTATATCTGCTTCCAAGTTCTCCCACTCTGTTAACGCCATTCTTGCCTTCTCTGACACGTCTACAATGATAGGCCCCAACTCACCCATAGTTAGCTTTCCCTACTCATTCTATATCACAAGTATTACGCTTGACATAGAGGATTGCACCCCTTCCAATATATCCATTTTTTGAGTAATGAGATTTCCAAGCTCATCTAACATTTCCTTATGTGGTGCCTGTGCCGTAGCTAGTGTCTCACACTTCTGCTTCACTAGGATTAATCGTTCAGCGCGGCCTAGGGTTGCATCCTTCATAGCCTTTTACACTTAATTATCTTCATCCAATGTTTTTACCGTGATCAGTGCATCTGGAGTTGTGCATATCATTAGTGCATGATCAGCTTTCTTCAACTCATCGTGGATGGCTTGCAGTAGGCCTTCATAAGTAGCAATCTTTCTTGCTACTACAGCCTGTGCTTTCTCTGCCTCTTCCGTGGGGTCCTTGGGCTACTCTGTCATGTGCACCTTTTCATCCTCCAATACTAATTTTATCATTGTCTTTACGTAGTGCATCACAGAAGGAAATTCTTTTGGTACTTGGGATTCCAAATGCGGGCATACCTTTAGGACATCATCTCCAATTTCCTCCGCCATACTAACAAAAGTGTCATATTTTCTCTTAATCAGGTCCTTTTCCTGCACTAGGCACACTATCTCCACATCCTTGGCTTTCAGCTTCTCTGTCAGCGCCTTAATGGTAGTAGATTTATCAACGTTTCTTTTACTTACTTAGTAGATACCTTTACCAGAGCATTGCTTACCTGCTCATCTGTCATCACCGTTGGCTTGATTGTCATGTGCCTTATTTCAGGTGCCTTCTTCAATCGTCTTGATGCACATGATTCTTCATTGACATCAAAGTCTGGCTCATCCATATGTGTGTGCATTGACCATGAAAGTTGCTTCCGTGTATGTAGTGTCACCTTGTCCTCATCCATGAGCACCCATCCAAATAGATCCTTCTACTCGATGGTGCTCTGGAACCTGAGCACGAACAATCATCTTTGGGTCTTCTGCATATCCCATTGTATGTGCCTTGGCATCCTCACTGTTTGATGAGATCTTGGCCCTCTTGGAATGGCTACATCAAGGTTAGGAATACTAGATGTATCCTCACCCTTGTCTTGTGTGGCCTCTGATTATTCCCCTTCTCCTCCTTCCATTTTCTCCTCCTCCTGTGTTGAGGCTCCTCTTCTACTAGAGATGAGGGTGCCTTCTCCTTAGATTCTTTTGCTTCCTCACCTAGCTTGAGTTTTCTTCTTTTCTTCTCCTCTAGCTCCTTTACTTGCTAGGTTTCTCCTTGCACCCTTGTGCACTTGAATACCTTCTTAAATCTTTGGTCACCCTACTCTTCCCAGTAACTCCTTCTCCCTGTGAAGCCATCGCACACTCCTTCTCCTTTTGGCTAGATGGCTGCTTCCTCCTCCGCACCAAGCCACCACTATCCTCCTACTCTTCATCCTCTTCCTCATCATCTTGCTTGGGTTCAGAGGGCCTAGGTGCCGGGATATTCTCCATGGTATGCTTCCCCTTTGGTGGCCCTGGAAGCATGAACTCATTTTCCACATACTTGTTATTTTCCATTTTGGCTTAAGTTGAAGGTATATCAGCACAGTGACCCCGATATCCGTAATGGAAAGTGTCTCTGGTTTAATGCTCAAAATATCTGAGATAATACTCTCATTGTATGCATTCTTCCTGGATATCCATATGTTTTCCACAAGGTGTGGTATTCATAGTCCACCTTGTCTACATTAAATACTAACCTTCGTGTGTTGGTGAACCAATGAACTGAAGCTTGGAAATATCGTGTGGAAAACACATAAGGAAGTTTCCACGGGTGCTCCATAACCCATCTACCATTGGAAATCATGTAATATAAAAGTGTTGGTAGACTACAAACTATTCCTGCTTCCCTAGAACCGAAGGCAACTCCTTGGGTATACACCATTCCTCTTCAAATGCCATGTGGAGCCTATCATACCACATCTCCGCTCGCTCCTTTACCTCATCCATCATAGACCCCTTACATAGATACTTGCTGAATCATTCATCTGGAGACTTTTGATTCATGGGGTATTCCCATATATTCTCTTCTGGGCCATCTGGTACCCCAATCTCCATGAATACCAAACTTAGCAAAACATAGCCAAAACTTATCTTGTTTCTGCGTGCACTTCCTCTACTATTTGCTCTATAATGAAGTTTGGCAGGTGTTGTAAGTGACTCCTTCTGACATGTGCTTTGCCACATGTAGCCACATAGAGTTAAATTGTGACCAACAATCTTGGTTATTCAACTTTGTAATCAGGTGTGCTACTGCCTATACTACTGGACAATTTTGTAGTTTATCAATGTCCATTCCACGTAGTCCTTTCTAGTAGCCCAACGCTTTGTGTGTCTCCAAAATGGCACTCTTGTCAGCTAGGTCAATCTTAATATCCTCACTTATTGCCTTTAATCCAATTACTATGGCAATAAGAATGGGTGTCAATCTTACCCTCCATCCTGCAAAATAGAAAAAGTCCTCATCAACTCGGCTCATCAGCCATCTATACAATGGTGCATATTTCCCAAAGTATGGGAGCTCATACAGCTGGTAGACACCAATCCTCTTTAGTAGCCTTTCCCCAACATCATCATATATTGGCATGTCATCCTCGGTTTCCTGCATTGTTCTGGGAGGTGAGCAAGTTGTCTAATTGCTTCTGGTTATCCTTGGTTTGGTGGTTATACTTGCTTATCTTACTTTGTCGTATGTGGGTATCCCATTCCTGGCCCACAATTACTTCCTCAAGGTACTGCATTTCTAAAAATTGCTTTTTAGGGCCATCTCTTCCTCTTCTTCTACTACCACCTTCTTCTTTTCCTTTACTAGTGTTGCTTTCTTCTTTGGAGCCATTCTTCTCTTTAGGTTTTGTTTTCTAGACCTTCTACTACAAGTTTTTATTAGTTTCCTTCAAACCCTAACTCGATTCAACTGTGCCCTAATTTGTAATCATGAAATCATGTGCCCTAGCTCTATTCTGTCACTCTGCTTTGTTCAAACCCTTCTCCTATGGGGATACAAGCCTTTCCAATACACAGATCTATCTTTCACGCCTAGTTCACTTGCTTCGCACCTTGAATCACTTTACTTGGCTCTTCGCATGTAGCTCTTTGTCAAATTCTCATAGTCACAAGGGTAAAAATGAAATCACATCCCATCCTTATATAGATTTCCACTTTTCACTACATTAATTACTCCTCCACCTACCAAATTCTCCTCATTTATTACCCATTTTTGTCATTTCCGTGTGGTACATCTTCGCACCAAAAGCTATAACCTTCTAGCGTGCCTTTTTACCCTTTGTTACAAACTTCTCTTTAGTGCGCAATCTAGCACCCGAGTACCTCCAGTCATGTACCATCTCCTGGTAGTTACCATGGCCACCGCTTACCTCGCGTTATACTTTCCCTCATTCATCTCCATCCTTGGTTATCTTTGAGAAGCAATATTTTGTCAATCACCCTTAGAAACCTTCTTTCTCAACACTTGCAGGCATTAAATCTTCGCAATATATACCTGAGATTCACCAACAATCCACCCCACACTAAAAGTATGTGCAGTCCTCTATGCATCAACATGCTTCATATTGTAGTTAGCTTCATGCGCGCAAGCGTGCTTATGACACACAAACAAGAACTAAATTGACAAAGCATAGTGATGATGAAAGAAACACATTAAGGGAATGCAGAAAGGGAAACCTAATCTATCTGGAAATACTACCTTATTACAAACACCAAGAAGACTTATTTATAGTAGGGCTTCAACCTACTCCCATTAAAATAACCGGGTAGCCTCGTGCCATCAATTGCTTCTAACTGGAAAGCACCTAACTCAAGTATATGAGTTATAATATATGGCCCCAACCAATGCACCTTGAGCTTCCCTGGATGGTACAAAAACTTGGAGTCATAGAAGTACCATTTGTCCAACTACAAGTTTCTTATCCCTGATATGTCTATCATGCCATGCATTTTGGCACATTTTCTCTTGTTTCTGACTCCAGCGTGCTATGAGTCGGTACTCATCTAGTTGAACCATCTTCTCAATCTGTTCTTCCAAGGCTTTCTCATCAGCTAGACCTCCAGTAGCTGCACAATGCACAAAGAAGGTAACATAAATTCTATAGGAAGAATAGCTTCCACACCAAACACCAATTGAAAAGGTGTGGCTTTGTTCAATCTCTTATATGTTGTTCTATAAGCCCAAAGAACAAAAAATACTTTATCATCCCAATCTTTCCTTCCAACATCACAAATCTTGGTCAATGTGTGGCTCAAAATCTTGTTAAAAGCCTCAACAGTTCCATTTGCTTGAGGGTGATAGGGTGTAGTCTTATGGTGGGCAACCATAAACTCATCTAACAGAATTCTTATTGTCTCATTCAAAAAATGTGTGCCCCTATCACTTGTTAAACTTAAAGGACAGCCATACCTTGTAAGAACATTCTCCCATAAGAACCTTGCTGTTGTAGCCACTGTACAATCCTTTGTAGGTGCTACTTCTACCCATCGGGTAAGATAATTTGTACAAGTGATGATATAGCACGATCTAGTCCTACGCGTTCGCTGGTGAAATAGGCCCGACAAAGTCAATTGCCCATTTCTCAAAGGGTTCTACACTTGTAATTGGTCGTAAAGGCATCTCATCCCTTTGTCCTGGTCAACCTAGACGTTGACAATGGTCACATGCCTTACAATACTCTTTACAATCCTTGTACAATGTTTCCCACCACAAACCAGCAAGTAGGATCTTGTGCGTTGTGGTATCACCTGCATAGTGGCCACCTGCAATACCACCATGTGCTTCTTCCATTATATCCTTTCATTCATGCTCCAATACACAATGGCGTAACACCTCATCTCTACCTAATTTGTACAAATCACCACTGATTAACATGAATGGTGCCACACGTATAGCAAGTTGCTTCTTCTCTAAAGCTTTCATGCCTTCTGGTGCCATACCAGTCCTTAGAAAGACAACAATGTCCTCTAATTCTGATGGCGCGTGTTGTAACCTATACAGCTATGCATCAGGCATGGTCTCTTCTATTATTTGTGCCTCTTCTCCTGATTGAATTCTAGATAAGTGATCCGGTCCAGAATTGCTTTTGCCTAGTTTTACCACAACTGTAAAGTCAAACTCTTGAAATAAGAGTATCCATCGGCATATGCACCCCTGTAAAATGGGCTTGTTCACCAAATAATTCAATGCCATGTGATCTGTATAAAACACAAATGGTGTGGCCAACAAATACTGATAAAATTTGTGCAAGGCATAGATCATGGACAAAGCTTCGCGCTCTGTAGTGGTATAATTTTGTTCTGCAGGGGTCAACTTCCTACTAGCAAAACAAATGGGATGATCAACTATACCTTCTCTCGGTTGAGCTAAGACAACACCAATGGTTGTGCCAGAGGCATCCACATGAACATGAAAAGGTTTATCCCATGAAGGAAAGTGCAAGATAGGTGCGGTAGTAAGTTTCTTCTTCAATATCTCAAATGCGCGCTGCTTGCTCCCCCCAATAGAATGTACCTTTCCCCTTGAGAAATTCTTCCAAGGGTGTGGAAAATTTTGCATACCCTTTTATAAACTTCCTATAATACCCTGTATGACCCAAAAATCCATGCACCTCACTTTGACTGGTAGGCACTTTCAAGCCTACGATGACTACAACTTTAGCTGGATCAACCAACAACCCTTCCTTACAGATAATGTGTCCTAAAAGTATGCCAAAGGGAGTAGAAAAGATGCACTTCTTGATGTTCAATGAGATACTCAACTATCTACATATTTCAAACATTAAGCGTAGATTGTCACAATGATCCTTAATTATCCCATAAACGGTCCAATCATCAAGATAGACATGTAAGAAGTTGTGAATAAAATCCTTGAATGCTTGTACCACTATCCTTGAAAATACAGTAGGTGCATTCTTTAATCCAAAGGGCATCATAGTATAGGCAAAGCTTCCCCATTCAGTAGTGAAGGTGGTCTTCTCTTGATCTTCGGGGCAATCCTAACCTGATGATACCCTGAGAACCCATCTATAAATGAATATATCTCACACCCAGCCACTCCTAATATTTCCTCTATGAATGGCGTAGGAAAGGGATTTGTAACACATGTTGCATTCAACTCTCTATAATCAACACAAATTCAAATCCTACCATCCTTTTTATGCTTATCACCATAGGACTGACCCATTCTAATTCATCCAATTCGAATGATCCTAGATTTCAACATCTTGTCAATCTCCTCCTTTACTTTCTCATGCAAATTGGGATTCATTCGATAAGGTCACTTCCTAACAGGGCATGCACCTTCCTTGAGCTTTATCTTCATTTCTCCAAGTGATTTATGCATGCCTTTAAGTTCATGGTATCCTCTTGGGAATAAGTCCTCATAGTCTCTAAGTAACTCTATGATCTTTGCTACTTCTGATTCTGACCAGTAATCCCCAATTATCACCTCCTTAGGTTCATCTTTTGTGCCTATATTTACCTTTTTGTCTTCATAGGTTCATGATATGCATGTGCATCTACATCTGCACTAGCTAACACTTCACGTGTTCCATGTGAATGATCCACTTCCAAGTGCTCAACTTCCTCATCATCAATTATGTAAACCATCTTCCCCTTGTCTTTTTCTAGAGAAGCACACTCAAGTAGTATGATATCATCTTCTTCATCCTCAAAATGCACCCCTATCTCTGTCTCACCAAATAATTCCTGAATAAGTTCTTCCGCTTTCCCACTGTCTCCCATGGTTAAGCACTTGATAAAGCTTAAAGCTTTATTCACTGGTGGTGTAGATGAAAAGAAGTCAAAAGTTTGGATCATCCCCATGATCAAATTTTTCCAATTGCCAGTGTCATGATGTAATTCAAAGCATATACATACCAAGCACGCATGTAACCTTGAGTAGAATAAAACCAATGCACCCAAAGTGAGGGTAGTAATTCTTCCTGTCCTAATGTTGTATATATCTTTGCCCCCAGGTAGATATAGACAAATGGAAGAATATGGAAATCAAAGAAACTCAGACCCTGACATTTATTGCATCGCCCAAGGTGCAAGTAAGAGGCACACATCAAAGAGTGTCGACATGAACATGGATGTGCCAAGCGCGAGTAAAGGGCACACGACATAAGGTTTCGACATGAAAAAGTCACGCCAAGGCACGAGTAAAGGCGCATGACATAAGGTGTCGACATGAATAAATTCGCGCCAAGGTTGCAAGTAAAGGGCGCACGACATGAGGTGTCGACACGAAGAAATTTGCACCTTGGCATAGGTAAAGGGCGCACGACATGAGGTGTCGACACGAAGAAATTCGTGCCTTGGCACAGGTAAAGGGCGCACAACATGAGGTGTCAACATGAAGAAATTCGTGCCTTGGCATAGGTAAAGGGTGCACGACATGAGGTGTCGACATGCAAAAAGTTGCACCAAGGCGCGAGGTAAGAGGTGCACATCAAGGAGTGTCGACATGAACATGGATGCGTAAGGCGGAGTAAAGGGCACATAACACAGAGTGTCGACATGACAAAATTCATGCCTTGGCACATGTAAGGGTATGTCGACATGAAGACGGATGCGCCAAGGTGCATCTTAGGAGGCACTGACATTTTGAGCGGCGGGAAGCAAACCCTAACCCAGATATTCAAATGGCCATAAATTTTCACAGGGAGCTCAGATTCATGCAAGGTTGGACTTTTCAGAAAGCTTATAAGGTCCTCTGTCCAACTATGACTGGATATCTTTAATTGGGTGAGAAAAAATTCTTAAAAATGCAAAATACAGTTCGTCACTTTTTGGGTTTGCTAAGGTTCTCACCTACCGCCATAATGAGATGAATTAAATGCAACTTGGAGGTGGTTGGGGTAGATTTGGAATTCCTCTCTCTTTCTCTCTCATTCTTCCTATAAATTGTAAGGAGGGGCTTCTTTCTAAAGGTTGGAAATTCTTGTTTTCCCCTCCCTTCTTCTCTTTGGCAGGTGAATTTGTGGAGTTCAAACCTCCCATCTAAAACTATAATGCAACTTTGCCTCTTGGCATTTTGTAGTGTATTGTATCAATCTTTGGAGAAAATAATGCATGTCTGTGGATGATTCTCAACCCTCTCTGTGTTCATTTGCATCCTCCTGATCTTTCACTACAAATTTTGTTATCTATGCATGATCTTGCATTACATTTTAATGGTTTGTGTTTATTGGCAAGACAGGTGTTCTTCATTCCTCGGTGCATCACCTTTGTTAGTTTAGGTTTTATTTTATGCATCTTCTTACCCTGTCTCCTTGGAAAGTTAGTTTAGGTTTTTGAGTAAACCCTCTACATTTTTATGTGTGCATCTGAACAGAGGAATAGGAACCGGCCTTCATCGGAGAGCTTTTTCGATTTTGCCAGGTCCCACACTTGGGAAAAAGCTCCATGTTATGCAATCTGATCGCTTTGAGAGTCTCAACCCATCGAGTTACAGACATTTAGGGAAGTCTTGTGATTCGCCATCAATAGTTTTGGCATGCCCGGTGGGACAAGAGGTCATTCCACATGATTTGAAGGATTTTTCAAAGAATTTGGACTAAAAATTGTAGGTTTTACAATTTCAGATTTTTCACCTTCAAGGCTGAACTTTGAAATCGATTTTCAAGGCCTTAACTTGCTCAAAACAAGTCAAAATTTCACCGAGTTGATAGATCGGGGATAATCTTCAAAAGGGTATTCTTATATTTTTGAGATTTTGACTTTCAAAATTTCATGGTTTTTAGTATTTTGGGTTTTCCTAGGTTGCAGGTGTTGAGCATGTCCCAAGTTCCGACACGCGTGTGTATTTCGGGTTTGTAAGTTGCCTTGCATGACCTGAGTTTCACTGTACCTTTTGGGGATTTAGTATTGCTGCACAAAAAAACCTAATAACCTGAATTGAAGCTGTATCTTCCGGGTCCTTCAAGTTTTAAATTCTATTTTTAATATTGTCAGGTTTGGTGTGTAACTTGGCAAAATCTAGCCTTTTGAGGCTCATTCTCTAACACATCTGGCGACTCGAAGGGATAGAATTCAGTGGTTTAGTAGCAATAGTTGCCCAGGTGCATGAGAAGAATTCGAACCAGGTCTGATACTCGAGAAGAGGGGCTATTTGTCCACTTGCAGCTATCACCAGGTAGAGGAAGGAGAGGAAGAAGACCACGAAGATCACCATCTCCACCTAACCGGACTTTGTCTACACCTCCACCTGGTAGACCTTTTCTCGCATCAACTAGAGTTCTTAGGCCAATCATAATGGCACATCTACCACCGAATCCCTTTGTCAATTTCACTAGCAGCAGCCCACTTGCCCTCAATGCACAGAATCCAGTTCCAATTGCAGCATTGAAGAACATTCCATTTTTCACTGGAGAAAATCATACCACTCTTGGTGATCATGTCAAAGACATTGCTAACGTTTGTGTAATCCATGAGATAAATGAAATGGATGTTGCTGTCAAATTACTGGCATCTTCATTCAAAGGGAAGGCATTACAATGGTTTAGGAGCCTTGGAGCTGGTTCTATCCAAAATTGGAATCGAGTTATGCATAGTTCTCCATGAGCGATTTGGAGAAAGGGAGACAATTTGTCTCTACTAGAACAATTGACAACTATCAAGAGAGCTCCCAATGAGCAGTTGACTGACTTCAACTTCAGATTTCAAAGGTCTTGGGATAGGATTCTAGTGGCCATTAGGCCAACAGCTGAAGGTGCTTTTCTATATTATCTTAAGGCTTTGAATTCTGATATTTCTATGTTAATTCAATCTATGGGAGGCACAACCTTACCTGCTGCTTATAGCATTGCCATTAGGGCTGAAAACTGTCTTATTCAATTTGGTAAAGCTGGCTCCTAGAGCCTCCCATGCCCTTGTATCCAAACTTAGAAAATCAAGCACTAGTCAGAGCACCCACTTTGGCTCCTATTCCCACTCCTAGAAATCAAAGTTCAAATGAAACTTCTACTTCATCCTCTAGTGCTTCAAATGAACTCAGGAGGTTATGAAACAATTACAGAACCTTGGAAATGATTGGTGACTATCAAAAGACATGCAAGCTCAAAGTGCTTTAGACCGTATCGGCCTCAGCGCGTGCCAGGCTAGGCCCCCATACCAACAAAATAGGTCACCCGGCTCGGGCTGCAAATCAAAATCAAAGCCAAGTAAGGCCTCCGCTTAATAGACCATTTCAGCCCTATAACCCCAATGTTGCATCTGCTTCTAAAGCATTAGTGCCAGTCCAAAACAACATAGCTCAAGAGTATGATTGGTGTTTCCCATGCAATGAACCTCATAACCAATCTATGTGCTTTAATGGTGCTTTAAACCAAGCCTTGATGGTGACAACTACTGGCGTTGAGGGTGAAGTGAGTCAAGAAACAAATCAGCAACAAGGGACATCTCAGCAAAACACAGCTCCAAATGATACCGCACTTGTGAATTGGCAAGCTGAGGATTTTTGTGGCATGAATCAAACAATTTCTCAGAGTGTAGCAGCTAACACAAGATCAAAGAAGAGGAATATTGGTGAAGGGAAGTCATTGGCTCCAAGTGATCTACAACCTTCCATCACTCCACAAGGTGTTGGTAAGCAAAATACAGTTCCAAACATGCAAGGACAGCCCAAACCACCTTCTAAACCAACTCAAATGCCAGTTGTTGCTGCCCATGCACAAGAAAGGAATGTGCAGCCTAAAGGACAACAAAGAGATCTTTCATCCCCATTTAGCATCATTGATCAAATGAAGAAGACAAATGTGAATATATCAATGTGGGAATCTTTATCCATCCCAGGCCAAAGAGATCTTCTACAAGCTGCCATGAAGAATTGGTCAACTTCGAACCAGCAGGTCCATATGCAAGAGAATGTCCTCAAAATGCTTCGCCTGAAGGGAATCATGGAGGACAACAAGGTAAAGTTTTGAAACCCCCTCCATTCTATGTTTCATTAATCATTGGGGATAAACTAGTACACAATTGCATGATTGATTCTAGGGCAAGTAGTTCTGTCATGCCCAAGCAAATAGCTGATCAGCTGGGTCTCCAATATGAAGTCATATCAAAGGGGGTAGTGCAATTGGATGGGACAGCAGTAGCAATGGTGGGAGTGATTAAAGGTTTGAATCTTACCTTGCATGCATGCCCCAACGTTACTATTTTGCAAGATGTGTCAGTGATAGATTTGCCACCACTCTTTGCCCTATGCTTATCGAGGATTTCATGGCTAAAATTGGAGGCTACTTATCTCTTTGATTGGTCACACATGTTGTTCAGAACAAGATATGGTACTAAGGTCACAATCAGATCTGAACCAATTGCAAACTTTCATATTGAGCCTCATACTCCAAGCCAAATCAATGCCAACTATTCAGCATTTGATCAAGAAGATTATCCAAGCACAGATGAAGCTGACACCAAAGTTGGAAGCATCCCAGATTTGACTCTTGATGAATGGGCAAGCAAGGTACATGCTTTTGATCCCTACCAAGAAGTAGAAGAATCTGAGCTAGGAGTCTATTGCATACATGAAGAAAACCAGCCTATTCTAGCATCACCAAAAACGGACCATAAGGATGACAATGAGGTATGGCAGTTATTTTTGATGGATCAAGGAGTAGGCAAGGTGTAGGAGGAGGAGCTATGCTTGTTTCACCTCAAGGCATCAAATATTATTCAACTTTCCATGTTTCAGTTTTCTGTTCAAACAACACATTTGAATATGAGGCCTTGATTCATGGACTTCATTGGGCGGGAAAAGGGCATAAAGAACTTGCAGGTGTTTGGAGATAGTGAGCTAATCATCAATCAAGTCAGGGGACAACATGCTACAAAGAATGAACTGTTGAAGAACTACAAGAATAGGGTATGGGACCTCGTTGAGGATTTTGAAGCTTTCAACATCGTGTCCATACCCAGGAAGAAAAATGAAGCCGCGGATAGGCTCGCAGCAGTTGGAGCAATGTTTGATGTGGTTGACAACATCAAAAGGAAAAAACACAACCACATATCCATGTGATTGTGAGGCCAGCAGTTCTAGATAATAACACAAGCTGGCGGTGTTTGAGAACGATCAACAAATCATCAATTTTTTACAAGAAGAGGCTGAATTCTCAGCTAGGAATCAGGATAGACTAGAGCAGCAGTACGGGGATCAAGTAGTGCAGCTATGGACAAACAAGCTTCCCAAGGGTTTAGTAACATTGGAGTCTATCTTCAACCCTAACGACCAGTTCCGTAAGGAAAAGGCTAACATACGGAGTAAGAGAGAAGATTCAGAGCCAATTCGGTTGGGGAAGGTAAAACACTTCAAATTGGTAAAGTGGCCACTGAGCAGGAGAAATCAGATTTCATACAACTTTTCCAAGAATTTCTAGATGTCTTCACTTGGAGCTATGAAGACTTGAGAGGTTTCAATCCGAAGTTGGCACAACATACCATAGAATTGGATCAGATGCTAAGCCCATCAGGCAGAAGTAGAGACCAGTCAACCCTCACATTGAGCCTCTAATGAAGAAAGAGCTAAACAAGCTAATAGAGGCAAGCATTATATTCCGATCAAGCACTCAAGCTGGGTTGCAAACTTGGTTCTAGTCAGGAAGAAGAGTGGAGAAATCAGGTTGTGTGTGGACTTTCGAGACCTCAATAGGGCATCTCTCAAAGACCATTACCCACTTCCTTCAATGGAACAAATATTGCAAGTGGTATCCGGTTCGGAGAGATTCTCTCTCCTAGATGGCTACTCAGGGTATAATCAGGTAATGGTGAAAGAAGATGACTAGTTCAAGATGGCTTTCACCACCAAATGGGGCACCTATGCCTACAAGAAGATGCCATTTGGACTATCAAATCTTTGGAGCCACTTTCAAAGGGAAATGGATATGGCATTGAGGGTTGATCAATAAAATAGTTACGATATATCTTGATGACATCACTTTGTATTCTCAAAAATGTAGTGGATCACCTCTTTCATCCGAGGTAGATATTTGAGAGGTGTAGAAGATTTGGGGTATCATTGAATCCCAAAAATGCATATTCTTGGCTCACGAGGAAAACTTCTAGGCCATATTTTTTGAAAAGGAGGGTTGACGATTGACCCGAGAAAGAGTTGAAGCAATTCGAGCGTTGCCATTGCCGAGTCATAAGAAGGCTCTCAAAGCTTCTTAGGAAGGATCAATTTTGTCTGCAGGTTTGTTCCAAACTTTGCAACTCTCGTAAAGCCAATAATGTTGATGTTGAAAAAGAGCATGGCATTTAAGTGGACATATGAAGGCAAGGCAAGTTTTGAGGCAATAAAAGAGGCTATATCTCAAGCTCCGACTCTCGTCAATCCAGACTTCTCCAAGGACTTCATGTTATATGCCTTCGGTGGTGGAGACACAATTTCTGCAATCTTGGTACAACAAAACAAAGAAGGATTAGAACAACCAATTGCTTTCTTCAGTCAAGGCTTGGAGGAATACGAAACAAGGTACTCTTTCATTGAAAAGCATGTCCTTGCAGTGATCAGGAGCTTAAAGAAATTCAAGCACCTAGTCTCAAACAACAAGATCCAATTGTTGGTCTCTCATGCGGGAGTCGAGGACTTCCTTCTAAACAAGGATTGAATGAGAAACGTGCAGGATGGATAACCGTGTCATGGAATATGACATCGAGATCAAGGTCACTGAAACTAGTACGTGGAAAAGGACTATGTGAACAACTAGCTTTGAGTCGGCAAGTTGAAGTAGGTGATGAAAAGAGACTATCTTGGTACTATAGGATGGTCAAGAATAGGAAAATGATGATGTGCCCACTCCTTGTTGGACTCAGAATATGATACACTTCCTACAGACAGGCCTATGCCCTCCAGAAATGAGCAAAGCAAAGAGGAGATACTTTAGATTACAAGCCATTCCATATGTGCTTGTTGATGGTGTTTTGTTTAAAAAGACATCAATGGAGTTCTATTGAGGTGCATTGGGGGAGTCAAATTGAGAGGGTGTTACGAGATTTTCATGATGGAGATTCCGGAGGACATTTCACCCCACGAGTAACAGCTCTCAAGATAATGAAGGCAGGGTATTATTGGCCCACAGTGTTCAGTGACTGCTATACATGGATAAGAAAGTGCAAGAAATGTGCACTCTTCACGGGAAAAGAAAGACTAGCAGCACTTCCATTGCACCCAATTTTGGTTGACCAACCATTTATGCAATGGGGATTGGACTTCATTGGGGTCATCAACCCAAACTCAAGCCAAGGCCATAAGTGGATTCTCACGGAAATGGACTATTTCACCAAGTGGACCGAAGCAGTAGCGCTCAAAGAAGCAAATGAGTCTAACATACTAGACTTTTATGAAGGAATAGTGACCAGGTTCGGTGTGCCGGCCACTATCATATCAGATAATGCATTGGCATTCATAGGTTCCAAGATTATAGAATGGGCTGTCAAGAATGGAATCTATTTGAGCACCTCTTCAAATTATTACCCGCAGGGTAATGGACAAGCAGAGTCCACGAACAAGAATTTGCTAAGGATCATCAGAAGGACTCTGGATGAAAACCAAAGGACATGGCATACCAAGCTAAAATCAGCATTATGGGCTGACAGGATAACGCCAAAGAGATCTACAGGTAATTCTCCCTACAAGTTGGTCTATGGGAAAGAGGCAGTATTGCCTATATCATTAGAATTACCTGCATTGGAGCTCATGAAGCAGTTGGAGTTGTCTGAGTTCGAACCAATGGAGGCCAGGTATGCAGAGTTGATGGAATTGGAAGAAATTAGAGAGCATGTAGTTCAGATGATTGAGAAAGATCAGGCCTTAGTAAAAATATGGTTTGATAAGAAAGCAAGAGCAAAGACCTTCCAGGAAGGGGACCTAGTTCTGAAATGGGATGCAGATCGGGAAAAACCAGGAAGGCATTCCAAGTTTGATGCCATTTGGAGTGGCCCCTACATGGTCACGGGATGTAAAAGTAGTAATGCCTTCCAATTATCTACATTGGATGGAGAAGAACTCCGATTCCGGTTAACGGAATCTATCTTAAACATTGCTACTAAAAGGAAAAGGTTTACCCTTGTAAATATTAGCCTAGATTTCAATTCCTCTAAGTGCGTATGCACATTGTCTTGTTGTAGTTAGGTTTCAATTTCCCTAAGTGCTTCGGCACAAGTTTTTTGCTCTCAGGTTGAATTTCTATAGTTCAGCAGTGTTCTTGGAGAAGGAGTTGCGGTATCAGGCTCGGGATCAGATATCAGGTTGGTTTAGGTTATTGCTTATGACTCCATGCCCAATGGATTGCTAAAAGGCCACTGATCTTCTACCTAGCAGGCAGGTGATCCCGTTGAGTCGCCAAATTGTTGTATATATTTCCCCCAGGTAGATATAGACAAATGGAAGAATATGGAAATCAAAGAAACTCGAGACCTAACATTTTATGCATCGCCCAAGGCACAGTAAGAGGCGCACATCAAAGAGTGTCGACATGAACATGGATGTGCCAAGTGCGTAGGTAAATGCGCGACATAAAAGGTGTCGACACGAAAAAGTCGCGCGAGGCATAGGTAAAGGGCGCAGGCGACATAAGGTGTCGACACGAAAAAGTCGCGCGCAAAGCGTGAGTAAAGGGCTCACGAATAAGGTGTCGACACGAAAAAAGTCATGCCAAGGCATAGGTAAAGGTGCACACATAAGGTGTTGACACAAAGAAATTCACGCCAAGGGTGCGAGTAAAGGGCACATGACATGAGGTGTCGACACGAAAAGAAATTCGCGCCTTGGGCGCAAGTAAAGAGACGCACGACATGAGGTGTCGACACGAAGAAATTCATGCCATGGCGCAGGTAAAGGGCGCATGACATGAGGTGTCGACATGAAGAAATTTGTGCCTTGGCGCAGTAAAGGGTGCACGACATGAGGTGTCGACATGTAAAAATTTGCGCCAAGACGTAGGTAAGAGGCACACATCAAAGAGTGTCGACATGAACATGGATGCGCTAAGGCGCTAGGTAAAGGGCACATGACATAGAGTGTTGACATGAAAAAATTCATGCCTTGGCACACGTAAGGGTATGTCGACATGAAGATGGATGCGCCAAGGCGCATCTTCAGGAGGCGCAACATTTTGAGCGCTGACAGGAAGCAGACCCTGACCCAGATATTCAAATGGCCATAACTTTTCACAAGGAGCTCGGATTCATGCAAGGTTGGACTTTTGGAAATCTTACGAGGTCCTCTATCCAACTACGACTGGATATCTTTAATTGGGTGAGAAAAAATTCTTAAAAATGCAAAATACAGTTCGCCACTTTTTGGGTTTCTTTAAGGTTCTCACCTACCGCCATAATGAGATGAATTAAATGCAACTTGGAGGTGGTTGGGGTAGATTTGGAATTCCTCTCTCTTTTCTCTCTCATTCTTCCTATAAATTGTAAGGAGGGGCTTCTTTCTAAAGGTTGGACATTCTTGTTTTCCCCTCCCTTCTTCTCTTTGGCAAGTGAATTTGTGGAGTTCAAACCTCCCATCTAAAACTGTAATGCAACTTTGCCTCTTGGCATTTTGTAGTGTATTGTATCAATCTTTGGAGCAAATAATGCATGTCTGTGGATGATTCTCAACCCTCTCTGTGTTCATTTGCATCCTCTAATCTTTCACTGCAAATTTTGTTATCTGTGCATGATCTTGCATTACATTTTTATGGTTTGTGTTTATTGGCAAGACAGGTGTTCTTCATTCCTCGATGCATCACCTTTGTAGTTTAGGTTTTATTTTATGCATCTTCTTACCCTGTCTCCTTGAGAAAGTTAGAATTTAGGATTTTTTGAGTAAAGCTCCTCTGCATCGCATTAAAAGTTTTATGACATTTGTGCATCTATTGAGTCTCTCATCAACTGCTAGATATGATGACGGGTTGATCACCATGATAAGGGGAAAAAAATTTGTAGGTGCATTACTT
This sequence comes from Taxus wallichiana var. yunnanensis, assembly GCA_018340775.1. Classification (NCBI taxonomy): domain Eukaryota; kingdom Viridiplantae; phylum Streptophyta; class Pinopsida; order Cupressales; family Taxaceae; genus Taxus; species Taxus wallichiana. The sequence continues at coordinate 204,467,267 of CM031233.1, read as the reverse complement.
CTTGAAAACTTGGTTGATAAGGCGGTCCCAATCTTTCCCCATTCTAAGAGATTATCCATGTGGACCACCCACCCAGTGTTGTTGTCCCACCCAAAGTAGATGATAGCATATCTCATCTTTTAAGTCAATCGTCAACCATTTGCTTCCATGGCATGTAAGAATCCAGCCAAATCTTTGGATCCGAGTATAGCGAAGTCTTGAGCAACCTATACACTAAACAGTGAAAACCCTTTTACAAAAAATCGCGCGCTTAAATTTTTTTCCCCACTAGTTCATAATTGCCATGAGCCCAATTATCACAAGCAATATTGGTAGTATCGTTGATTGACTAAGAATCTTCCCAATGAAGGATTCCTTCCTTAGATGGCTCATTAACCTCTAGGTCCCAAATAATGCGTATATAGATTCTGTTCAAGTCCTCTTCGCTTAAAGGTTCCACATATGGTATGGATTTCCCATCTGTCAACGGTATTATGACCCTTTCCTCCTTGTTCTCGAAGCTGATATGCCCCTTGTTAAACCTCAAATCAGCATTGTTTGCATAACACCAAGGGCACCCAAGCAAAGCTGAGAAGCTATCTGCTTCCACAAACACTAACACTTCAAGTCTCCTATGAAATTGGCCCCTTGTATAGTGATAGATGCATCCTTCAAAACTCCTATGGGAGTAGCTTTTTTCCACTGTTTACCATGAACAATACATTAGATGATGGCTACAATGGGGTCTCCCCATTTGTACCCATGCATCCAATGTAAGTACATTCACTTCCGCACTGTGGTCAATCAAAATATTACTCAACAACCACCCATCCACAACAACATTAAAAGTGATCTCCTTGTCATAGTCAATGCTATCGGGGAAGATTTACATGAAGTATTTGTCTTCTAGTCTCAATTCTTGTGCATGAGTATTCTCCTTTAACCAATTTCCTAATAAAGGAATAATATTCTCTTGGCGCAACATTCTACATACCTCTCTGATTTCATCAATATCAGACGGGGCCTTTTCTGTATCCTTATGCTCCAATTTCCGAGATTGCTCTTTCAAACCCCGTATTTCACCTTAAAGGCTTCTAAGGACCTCTATAGTTTCTGATAGACTTCTTTCGATGAAATGCATCTGGATATTTAGCATGCAAAACCTCCTCCCTAGTGATTTTCAGCTTTTGTTGTAAAACCTCTCATACATGGCGCGTGCGCCTCGGCTCATGTGGTTATCTTGATCACAGCACACCGAAGTTCTAGTGTTAGCTTGGGCATCCATCGATTCTCTCTTGTGCGCTGGATTCTAACCATCCCCGCACATTTGTTTTCTTTCTTTTTCACGCTACCGAGATGCTCATACAAGTCCAGACACTCTTCATAACTATGCCCCTTTCCACAAAATGAACAGAAATATTCAAGGCATTTTCAGGCCTATAATGGTCAGGTGAGCCACATGTATAGCAAGTTCCTCAAGGGAATTCACTCCTTCCTCCACCTTGGCCTCGTCCTCCATATCCACCTCAATATCCTCATCCTCTTTCATGAACCCCTTCAAACCTTTTGTCATTCCTATCATAGCACATTTGATTAGAATCCCTATCCTGATGCTCATTATTTCCTTTAGAACTATTAGCCACACTCGCTGTCTCACCCCAATATCAATGGCATCATGGATCTAGCCAATCAATCTATAGTCCTCAGTATCATGGGTCATGGGCCTAAAAATTTTACAAAAGGAGGATACATTCTTCCTGATCACGCATTGTAGTAGGGGGCAGTGACTATCATCATGATTCAAATGGTAAATCTCACAATCTAACAGCAGCAAATGTACAGTTCTACAAGGGCAACTATCCTTGGTGTGGCCTTCTACTTCACAATTTGTACACCAGATTCCTGAGTGCGTTTCATGAGCTGAGTTTGCTGATAATTTCTCTATCTATTTTTCCATAGCTACTATCTGAGCTTCCAAGAATGTACTAACTCCAGAGTCAATACTCCCAACTCGCTTCAAATAAGCATAAAGCTACTTCCAATGTTTCACGTGGGTCGGTATAAGTTTTATGTAACAGTGCTCTTCGAAATGGGCTAATCAATCCCTCGACAAACCATTGTGCATGTTGAATTGCATGAATTTCATAGGAGAGTTTGGATAGAAGTGTTTTAAAATGGGCATCATACTCATGTACACTTTCAGTAGTGCCTTGCTTTATATCCTTGAGTGCGCTTATACTCTTCTGCTCAAAATCTGGGATATGGAGCTCTTTCAAGAAAGCATCTTTAAATGTTGCATAGTCAATACAAGTTTGATTGGGATCAAACTTCCTATACTCATCTGTGTGCACGTTCTTATAATGTAGTAGCAAATTGACTTGCCTTGCACTTAGAAGCCATGATACCTTTCACGCGCCAAAATATTTCACACATATGAAGATGTTCAGTAGCATCCTCGATACCTCTGTACTCTGGGAGATAAAGGGACATCTCCATATAAATGTTCTAGGGAAGTCTGCGGGCCTTAACCACCCAACCCAAAACCTCCTTGGTTTCCTCTTCCTCCAAAACCACCCAAACCACCAAAACTAGAACCGCCATACCACCTAATCCTCCTCCGAATTTGGAATAGGGCCCATGGATGCACTCCTCTTGTGTCCCAACAAGTGGTACCATCTTTGGACCCCTATAGTCATGAAGTAGTCCCAATTCCAAAGGTGAATCCCACACTGGGCCGCTGGCTCATATTCTCGTGTGCGAGATGATGAGCCTCGAAAATGTACCCTCAAAGAATAACGAAGTTGTCGTGTTACCATTGATGTACTTGTTATCCGACTTATTTCTCGCTCTTTCACTTCCTAAATGAAAACTCGTGTTTACCTACTATACTAGATACTAGAACACCAAGCACAATGGCTAGGTCAAGCGAGTTGGCTTAGATGTGCGCCGCGGTCTAGGTCATATCTACTCGGCACGCTTCCATGTGAGACCAAAGAGGGTTCTTTTCATGTTTTCCTAGATGGGGGAGTTCCTTATGCTCTTGCTCTTCTTCCTCCCCATGAGCCAAATCCTCTCTGAGCCACAACAAAGATCCATTCTATAATTTCTTGTTTCTTGCATAATTCCCTCTCGCACGCCTCATCATACTTCAGCCACCTCTCTTCCTCCGCCGCATCAAGTTACTAGGTTTTCATCTTTCACCAATCCTATTCCTGCCCCCACATTCCCTCTCGCACACCTCATCATACTTCAGCCACCTCTCTTCCTCCTCTCGTCACATCAAGTACTAGGTCTGTCATCTTTCACCAATCCTATTCCCGCCCTCGCAGCGTGGATATTTTTAGCTTTCCATGGGTTTATCTTCCAAGTTCAACATTACCATCGCATTTTGATGCCAAAGAAAATACCTTACAAATACATCCCTCTAGGATACCGTAGGAACTGGAACTCCACTACCTCTGGGCACGAATAATTCGAAATTGAATACTCCAAAATATAGTTGTTTAGAACACCACAAAACTAGGTATCTACCGTGCGAGTCCAGATCAGGTTAGCATCATATAGTGTTTGAAATTCCTCCCGTGTCCAAAAAAGTGTGTGATACCTCCAATTCCACTTAGATGGGTAAGCAGTCAACCACTCATATAATTCTATGGGAAAGATAGCAAAGAAGATTTCATACAAATTGTCATACAGATTCTGCTCTACCCAAGTGCGTGCGCTAAATCCAGATCTAGTGTCAAACCTCCATGTGTATTCTTCCTCCAGATCATGAATCCACTCTTCAATGCTCACCAAAGTTAGCTGATATGTCTTCATCGTGAACCATTCTGAAACAACTGAAAAAGAGGTCCTAAAGAACAAAACTAATGATGCAGCCTAGAATTCTCCGATAACACCTAGTCGTGACCGCGACATCACTCAATCTACGCCGAGTGCTCACCCAAAGTGTGCACAGTACCAGGATCCTCTTTAGGGTTGCTATAGCAGAATGGTAGCACGATGAAGTAGTATAAAAACATATATTTAGAAACTATTCCATCTATACATCATTGCATTGTACCATATCTATAAGCACTTAAGTATAAATCATCATGATAACAATAGTATACAATGACAAACATATCGCATAATCGCTTTTTCAGCTAATATTCATCGTACCAACAATACAAAAGCTTCATACAATACCAGACATGCACACATGGATCTGTTATAATTATCCAGTCTCATGCACTCATGTATCTCTAACCCTTCAAAGTAGTATTTGTCCCCGTATATCTCTTACTAAGTAATTCATTACATATATAGGGTGGGGACTATCCCTTCACCACTTAACTCTAACAAAATAGGTCACATGGTAATAATAGCCACATGCCTTTTACAACTATAGCCATACATGCAAGTATGCTATCTATAGATCGTTGATAGTTAACTATAGTGGTGGATCTATTCTTAGCTTATGCCCATGCAAGAGTGATTTGACATGTTCTTTAAAATCTCCACGAAGAGTGGCACACAAGTCTCGGAATCACTTTGTGTGCTCCGCACGCCAACCTCTAAAAATAGCCCTGATCTCCAAAATTGGCTAAGTCCAAAAATTCTGACTCTGCACCTCCACGTGTGACACCTTCCTATACCTTCATGCCATTTCTTCTATGTTGTTCTCCCATGCGGACTCTGTGTGTGAGTTCTACTAAGTGTTTTCTCTGATCAACATAGTTACTTGAATAAATGGTTGTAGTAGAAATGGAAAGATGCAATAAATATTAATTAACTTATTATGTTGAAAAAAATTGCATTTTGGTGTTTAAAGGAAAACAATGATACTTAGAAATAGGTTAAGTTTCATTTCTTCTTCCTTTGAAAACAATGTTGTTAGAAAGATAATTTTGTAGTTTCCTTCTTGTTACTATTGAAATATAAAATCTTTAAATTTAGTAATTTAAGCATGGAATGAATAAATGGTGTAAACCTTCAACTGGAGACTTCAGGCACATAAATTCAACTAAGGATAAACTATAAAACACTCCAGTAAAACTTATTTTTGGAAAAATTGTGGAATTGATGGTTATATTTTCAAAGAACAGGACTACCGCCCATGCGCAGCGGCGGTCTCTAAACCACCACTTAGGAAAGGTGGCGATTTGTGAATTGTCACCTACGTAGGGTGGCGAGACCCATTACTACGAGCCTACTTTGGGTTGTGATTTCATCACCGATACAGAAGAATAAAAATCTGCAACTATGAAATTTTAAACTTGTTTTATTAAAAATTTAAGCCTACAAATTTGAAGAGGAAATCACTAGCAAGCCATAAGGGCATAAATTCATTGTTTCAAACATGTAAATCTTGAAATGGGAATTTAAATGTATGGAATCTCTTGGATTAAATGAAAAAGGGTTTTACCCAAGTAGAATACAAAAACAAAGAAATAACTAAGTAAACATTCCAAATTTAGGGAAGAATCCCTACAATCCACTAATAGAAAACAATGCAATAATAAATCCATAATTCAAATCTAAACTAAGCTTGATTTTTGTGAATTCCTTCATGGCTTCTTCCTTCCTTGTTCCCATGACTTCCATTTCTTCAAATTACAAATCAAACAAAAGAAATTTGACCAAATGAGGAGGCTAGGGAAAAGAAAATTGTTAATAAGATTTCATAAGGATAGTTAGGGTTAGTATGGAACCCTAAGATCTAGTGGCCACAATTGATTTGATCCAAGGGTTGAGAATCAACCCTACAATTGTTAGGTAAGAATGAATATTATGGGTTTTTAAATAATTTAAAGGTATGTGTAAATGGGTGAATGGGGCCACTTAATACCCTTGTATGTTAAGTCATTTATTTAGTTCCTAGTATGTTTTAGTAATTATTTAAATGGACTTTAAGGAAATAATTTAAGAGAACTAAGGTAACTAAGGACAAGGGTTTAATAAATATGGGTTGAAGGTTAATCTAAGAGGGGAAAACATTTAACCAAGTAAATTAATTTATGGCACCTTCCTAGTAGTTTGTAATTAATTTGACCTTAGAAATGAATTAAGAATATTTAATTATTTAACCTAGACTGGTCTATCCTTTGTAATGTAGTAATTGTTGGTAGGAATTAATTAAATGTCTTATTAGGTTTGACACCTTCCAACCTGTTTAAAAAAATTACCGCAACTTTTCGATAATTATATAAGGATTAATGTGGTTTTAGAATGTCTAAGTTATGGGCATTACAGTTCCTCGGAGGATATCCACCTTAAATATCTACTTGAGTGGAAAATTAATGATTAATTTCATAATTACTATGTAGCTAGTCATCCAATTTTATACCTTATGAAAATGACCACTTCTCATGACCAACAAAATAATAAGGAATGTGAAAGAATACCATGTGAGAGATACAATCAATAAAAAATTGATATAGTTCTAATAAGGAAATTATAAGATCAAAAAGGTTAAGAGTCACAAGGATATAAAGGGAAAAATTGAATTTGAACAACATAAGGAACCCATGCCAATAAGAACTTAACTTCGATCAATAATCAATATAAATATAAATACACTAGCACTATAACAATCAAATAGTCCTCTATAAATATTAGGTGTCTTTATAATGAACCATTTTTATGTTTGTTTGTGTTCGTATATATAAAAGTGAAGACAAATAAATACGTGGCTTGTAAAAAAATTTTGCAATTGTATCATCATCTATTTAGAGTTCTCAAAGTTATCAAGAGAATTAAAATGAGTTGAAAGACAAAAGGAAAGAGAGTTAACCTTGTCTCCAAGTGGAGGGTTGTAAGGATCATATAGATGCTACATATGTTTTAATAATCATTCCCTTACAAAGATATAGAAACATGTTCAAGGAAATCAATGTCCATAGATAAATCCATAGTTGAAGAGTATGGGAATAAATATACACATGGTTTTACTTAAATTGGTGGGGATTATATATATGATCTCGTCTTATATTTTGTGCTAATTTCAAATCTAAGTGCACATTATAATGGATCTTTTTCTATATATAGAAGTAATAGAATGTCGTAGAGTGGAGTGAAGAGAATGGATACGAATGACTATTTTATGTGTGTAAACAAAACATATATTTATGTTATTAGTTATTGTTATATTTGGGTATCTTGAGTTAGATAAAGTTTAATATAGGAGTTAGTCATGGATTTATTAGGGTTTCTATCTATTCAATACAAAAGGGTAAATAACCATAAATATTTTTATTTTTTTACAAGTATAAAAATTCAATGCAACATATAGTTTCTATTATGTGAGATCTCTTTTATTATATTCATATTTGTAGGTGTAATCCACACTTTTAGACACATGCAGTGATCTCATCCTTATATTTTATCAACATTTTTAACTTTATATTTTATGGTTTCGTTTCTCTACTAGTATTTGGAACGTAAAAAGTATTGGTATCAAATCTTAAGTTAGTTTTTCAGTTGCTATCAGATTACTCAAGGGATTTTATCCAAGAAACTACTCAAATTTTTCCACCAAGGATGATATGAAAGAGCTAGTCACTAAAATTTATATGGATCTTTGAAGGGAGATACGTTTATTTGGAAAATAAATAGAGAAGATGTATCTAAGAAATTCAAACCATTGAGTCACATCCATTAAGGATGAGGAAGAAGAATACATATCAACCCTTGATGGATATTGACGGTGATCCAAAAGATAATGAATATGAAGTGTTATAAATATAGTGTTGTCTCTCTTTTAAATTACAAATGAATATCACATAATATGAATTTAGAGGTGGTATGGAGGTCCACACATAGATGAGAAATATGTAAATGGATTTTAGGGTGCAACATATTAGAATTCAAGATGAAAATTTGAATGTGTCCTTGTAACATTTGGAAAATCAAATAGAAAAAAATTAGGTAAAATCACTACTTCCATAAGAAATGTCCACATTTAAATGTGTGGTGACAAAATAGATTTTTGGTATGATGTGAAATGTAATATAGGATATTGATATGGTATAAAGGAAATTAAATGAGTGAAAAACTAGAAATTTAGTTGTGAAATCCAATTAAAACTATAAAAATAAATCACTCAAACATAAGCAAGGTTTTCCCTAAATCTTAAATAAGTATTAAAAAGTTATAATGTTGAGGTTAGGGAAAATAAATAAGTATAAAAATATCAAAGTGTAAGTTTAAACAATGAAGAAAATAAGACTAGAAATCATAAGAGAAAACATGAACCCAAGTAGATAATTAAATTTTTGAAAAATTATGAAGAAAAAATGGATAAGTGTACCAATATGGGAGGCCAAAATATGACATGTTGAATATACTTCAAAAGAGACCAAACATGTATCCATAAGTTATGTTATCAAATACATCTATATCATTAGTGGGTACCAATCATAAATGCAGATGTGCAACAATACATATGACATATAATCATGTACACATTATAACATGTGGGAGTTATATTATATATTATTTGATAAGTAATCACCATAAATAATTCGCAAATAATTCACCAACATGAATTTTAATGGATCTATTACATAGATTTTATATATTTAATGAAAATGAATATAGAACATAATTTAAGATAAACAATATTATCCTCGAAAAATGAATTTGAGAGAAATATGAAGAGTGAAGGATTTCCTCATCTTGCCATTATATATCTTTCTATAATTACATGTATATGTTTTTCTAAAGGACTTCCTAGACAATCTTAATGTTTACAAAGATGCCCAAAAATGCATGTGTTCCCTACAACATTCTCACTCAACCACTACAACTATCTTTCCCTTTCACTTAAAAGTCTATAGCACATGCAATAAATAATAGAACTTCTAGCAAAGTATTACATGACTAAACAAATGAATAAACTACCCCATAAATGAATCACCTTTCATTTGATGTAAGTACCTCTCTTTCATTAATTTTAATGTTTGCTTGAATAAAATAGTAATCTCATCAATGAATACAAAAATGAATTAAAATAAAAAGAGATCTTGAGTAGTTACTCCACCTTTCCATTTACTTTAGGGGGAAATTATACTTTACAAAGATTCAATGGATGTGAATCAGAAAAGGATATGTGAAACTAATGTTATGGTTACATAGCCACCACTTTATCTTAACAACCCGAAAAATTAATGTAACTTCCATGGTGCCATAAATTTTGTTTACGAACTCAAAATTAGATGTCATTTTTAAAAGTGTATTAATTTTCAATATGAATACAAATATGCAATCAAATAGTAATTATGACATGAATTCCATATGATCTTCAATCTATTTCACCATGACCTTTATAATTTTGGGACTAGAAAATTTTTAATATATCTTTAGTCATATTGATAAGAAGTTACCTTAAATAATTATATTTTGTGATGAAATAAAAATTAAGTGCTCATGACATGATTAAATAGACATTTGCCCAACATCTAGAAGTTTATTCATTGTTGTGTTTGTTGAAACCCCGATAAAGATCTGATTTTTGGAAAAGTTTGGGATTTTTAGTCCCACTTTCTTCTTATGAAATCGTGGTTCCCTCTATTTAATACTTTGACCAAAATTTCCATGTCAAACCTTTTTGGGTTTGGTTGCCTTATCTGTCCCTCCAATTTTGGAGTGATAAATGCTTACTCTCAATAGGGAATACATTAAGTAAATGCCTCGTCTCTATTGACCCAAAGATGACCTTATATGACTATACCACATATGCCCGCATATTGGTTGATTTGAATATTTCTATTGATTTTCCTTCATCTATTGAGCTCAAAGTGGAAGACAGAATATGGACTCAAAATTTGAACTATGAAGGGAATCCTTTCAGATGTAGAACTTTTTTCTCTCTTGAACATTTAGTTTCTGATTGTCAGGTTGTGAGAAAACTTGTTAAGAGTAGAATCTCTTGGTGGAAGAATTCAAATTCTTGCACTTGGTTGTTAAAGGTCCCATGGATAGTGATTCAAAGGAGGATTCAGAGAGCGGGGATGATGTAGTTAGTAAGAATGAGGAGGCCACTCCTTCTTTTCCTATGGTTTCACCGCAGATACTCCTTCACTTCCTCTTGTTTAAACGGAACACCAAATTCATGTGGATAAGAAGAACATCAAAATCATCATATTGGTTCACAATAAGGAAAATGAAAATCCAAACATAGGTGATGATTGGACTACTGTGTGCAAAAAAAGAAAGGGGAAAATGTAAATGTTTCCTTAAGATGCATTTAAGATCCCATGGGAAAGGGTTTCATGGATAAGTGGTTTCACTCTTGTTTCTTTTTATTTTGTTTGTTTGTATCTTTTTGTGATAATGGAAGATGTTGTACTTGTATGTTCCTCATTAGTATATCCTTTTATCCATCTCGATTATGTTGTAATGGGGTAGGGTCCCCTTAACCCTCTTTTACCATTAATCAAAATATAATAATACTAGTTAAAAATGAATACAATATTTTATATTATCTTTTATAACACTTCATAATCCAATTCATATCTCAATTACAACTTGGTAGGATTGGTAAGTCATGGGAAGTTCAAAGGGATCCCAAGCTTATGTACTTACGAAATAAAAATTAATGCATAATTTAAATGTTATATATTGAAACTATTTATATTTATAATTTATATTATTTTATAAATATATTTTTGGTTTAATTTTTGCAATTAACCACTTTATAATGTCAATATTGGTTTAATCTCTAAATTATGTTTTTTTGCACTCATCCTAAGCCTAATTGTTATATATCTAGTCTTATCGTAAGTTTTTTTCTCTAAATTACACTCACTAGTTTACCATAAAAAATATCACATTAATCCAAAATAGGCTATCAATCATAAATATCATGCGAAAAACATTCCAAAACTCCATACCATTGTTGGAAAAAATCAAAAATAGGGACCAAATGTTAAATGGTTTGGTTTGAAATTGGTATTTTCTCCCAACCCTTCTAATGATCATTTTCTCAAATTTACATATTTATGTGCCATTAATTTCTTCATGGGTCAGCCTTCATGTAAAATTATATGCATAAAACCCTATATAAACAAGTTAAACATAATATTTTATTGATTTAGTTAGTCCTGGCACATTTAAGAGAAACACAAGCAAATATCTCTCAAAAGGAATTAAATCTCCTAAATTTCAAAAAAATAATTGCACACATTAGAAGCAGCCAAGAGCTACACAATTCTACATATTTATTTTCCCCTACCACTTATTCTTATATTCTCATGAATATATGTATATGCATATCCATATTTTTATGCCACGGTGGTTCAAAATATATTCATGGTTGGAATCGTATATTTATGCCGTGAGGCATCGACGACTCTCTTGCGGTGTCGTTGAAATCCAACGGCGGAGGAAGCCCTAGATTTCATTCATGTGGAGGAATCCCTCATGGAGGAAGCCCTGGATTTCATTCGCGTGGAGGAAGCACTGGATTTCAGTTTGCAAGGGTTGTTGGAAGATTGCATGGGTCGTTAATGCCTACACTGCTTCGATGGTTGTTCATCATTGCGCTTCATAGTTGGGGCCGGAATAGCTCAAGTAAGCACCTCTCATTTGGAAATGGAAGGGTTATGTTGTGTGTGGAAGAAATACAAGAGGGGGTTTATATGTCGAGAAGGTTTTGGTGCGTATAAATGCCTGTTATTTGCATTCTGATGATATCTTTTCATGTTGGTTTGGATTCGTGTTGCATTCTTTCTGGTAAGTTGTCTCAGTTGTATCTTTTCTCTTACAACCAATCGAACTTGTGTTTTGCCATTAAATTTCTTCCAAGGTCTTTCTCGTAGGTGGGTTCTTGTTGGGTATGGTTGTATCTTCTCGATGTCCTGCAAGATTACATTCTTGGTGGCCCTTTTTGTTGGCAATTTGGGCATTTTAAGTTTTGTGCTTTTGCATTTTGTGAGATATGTATTTATCATCTTTTTGTAGCTCGCGTACGTTGTCCTAGGTTTATTTTTGTGACCCTTTATCTTGTTTCGAGGTCTTTATGTTGTCCTAGGTTTATTTTTGTGATGCTCCCATGAGGTCGAGTTTTTTTTCCGTTCCTTTCTCAACTCGAATTTGAGCTCACGGTTAGTTCCACTTAGATGAGACTCGGGTTTATACTTAATATATATGGGCTTGATTTTTCCTTTGATTGTTCCATGCTCTAGAAAAAAACATTAAAAATACTTAAACAATATATGGTGTGCTGTGCAGGTGGTTTTGTGGGAGGCATATTCTCTCTGCAAGGTATTCGAACATATGTCATTTGTACATATGTTATGTTTTATTCAGTTTTATCTTACCCATCATAAGAAATTATCAAAATATGTACATTTATGGGTTCAGGAACGAGTTAAGGTTCATACTTGTAGGTCTAAGACTGCCTTGTTTGCTCCCATACTACATTTAGTACACAATGAATTCTCTTTAGTCTTGTTTGGTTATAAATTACAATTTTGCTATTCTTTTTAGTACACTATGGAATCATAACATGTTTTATAAATTTGCCCTACTACATACATGGTCCCAGTCCAAACAGGCTTGAAATTCTTTGCAAACTATAAATGGAAACTGGTATTTTGTGTTGCATTATCATTTCATTGTTGAAATTTGTTATTACCAAGATTTCCAAACCTTTGTTACAAGAATATTTGCATTCCTATTTCAAATGGAGTTATCTTTTAATTATTACTATTTGTTTCTCTATTGTGCTGAATGGAAGAAATTTTCTCCTGGAAATCATGATCTGTTCTCTAAGAAAAGCATTATTGATTCTCATCAATAAAGGTCTGTTCCGAATGTGGAGTGTCCTTCAAGTAAATGGTTCAAGTAATTCTCTTTATTGTTTTACATTACGTGGATTTGTATACACTGCTTTCTATAGAGTCAACCACTTCTTCTTGGGTTCTTTGCTTCCCAGTGGTAGTTTTACTTTTTATTATTTCATTTTAGTTTTTCTTCTTTCTAGGATTCTAATATCCTAGCAGGCTAGCATGTAGTAAACGAATTTCCCTACTTGCTTGGCAAGCAAGCTTGATATGCTCTGTAAATCCTCAACCTTCTCATTAACATATCGAGTATATTTAAGGTTATTAATGAGATCTACTTCCATAATTGGTTATCTATATGGGGCATCAACATTTTGGATAGAGTGAGGCCAGATGCTAACGTGCAAGCAAATTAATAGAGCTCTGGATTGCCTAACACACATGAAATTTCTTTAAGAAGTGGGGTAGACCTTTAGGAGTGTAAGACTTACTTTGTAAGTTTGTACCGTTACTTGATTTCTCCTGCAAATCATTTTGGATCTGGAGTTGTTTTTTTGGGATGTTTCTCTGAACACTTTGCCAATTTCCAATTGAACAGTGGGTATAAGAGATAAGACCATGAATCTTACTCGTTTCAAAGAGGGGCCATTCCAATAGTTAGATGTAATTCTCAGGTCACAAGGATTGCATAGCCTTCAATCATATGCAGTACCTCTCTGCTGGAGAAATTTTATCCATAACTAAGCATTGAACTCAGTGCTTGAATAAAAAAATTTTGAATTCGGTGTCCTAATGAGGATTAGGCTTTGAATGAGAGTGTCTTAATATGCATGCAGCAATAAGCTTAGCTAGAACTCCATCTAGGCGTCTCGGCAGCAGAAAATCAATCTGCTTAATTCAGAAATTTTGTTAATACAGTCATAAATTCAGACTGATTTGAATTTCAAATTTATTCATCTATTAGTGATAGTTCAAAACATTACCCCAATCACTTATACTTACTCTAAATCTAACCCACAGCTTTGAAAATCCTGTGATATTCAAATCCTGTAATTACAGGGTTGATCCTAAATATGAACACTACATACCTTGGTAAGCAACGGTTCTGTTTGAATATTCATGAAAACAATGGGCACACCGGAGGCCTAAGAAGCAGTGAGCCAAGCATATGCTCTTCCCAAGGTATCCTCCAAGTCATTGTACTGCTGAAGGCCGCGGTCTGAGTTATGTGGAACAATCAATAGTGAAAAGAAGCATCCAGACCTTAGAACCATCAAAAACTTCTGCATTTTCCTCTCCCATGGGTGTGCCACATAGCCATCCTTCAACTGTGCATTGCTCAGAGCACATTCCACCCTTGCATCTCTACACTCTGATAGAAAAAAATCAAAACAGTTTAAATTTAGGGGCACAAAGCCTTTGGCTCAGATATCAACACTTTAAGGTATCTATTCTGTCAAATTCATCTATAACTTGCAGTAAATTGAATACAAAATATTTCTCAAATTTACACCTAAAAGATAAAATAAAACAGTCAAAGAAAATAAACTTCAGGGGTGCAAAACATTTTCCTTGGATTCCACAACCTTGAGATATCCACTCTTGTCTAATTCACCTTACAAGATTGTTGTATATAGGATGCAATACATTACTCAATTTTCACGTAAAAACTAAAACAGTCGAAAGAGATATGCTTCAGGGTCTGCTTGGATTCCATAACTTTGAGCTATCCATTCTGTCAAATTCACCTAAAACTCAAGTAAATTGGATGTGATGTTTTCACTCAATTTTAGACCAACAATTAAATAGTCACAATACATTAACTTCAGGGATTCCATGGCCTTGGAAGTTTCTATTCCATAAATTTCACCTAAAATTTAGAATAAATTGGGTTTGATCTATTCAATTTTAGACATGTAAACTAAAACAATTAACACAAATTAAATTCAAAGGTGAAATCCTTTGTCTTGGATCCCATGGCCTTAAGCTTAGAGTTATCCATTCTATCAAATCCACTTAAAATTTGTAGTAAGTTGGATGTGGTACATTTCTCAATTTTACACATTAAACAAATACAGTTCAGGGGAACCAAAATTTTGGCATGGATTGAGGTATCCATTCCATTAAATTCACCTAAATTGGATACAATATATCACTGAAATTTACTCCTAAAAGTTAAAACAGTCAAAGCAGTTAAATTGTCTGAGATGCAAAGCCTTTGCCCTGAAATTCTTTGCAAACTGTAAATGGAAACTGGTATTTTGTGTTGCATTATCATTTCATTGTTGAAATTTGTTATTACCAAGCTTTCCAAACCTCTGTTACAAGAATATGGGCTATCCTTTTAAAGTTGTTTATCTGCAATTGTCTGTCATTAGTTGATCATTTTTCTTGTACAAAAATCTACATTTTTGTATAGACATGACTATATCTTCCCTTTTCCTGCATAAAATAGTTCATTACAGATCTTGAGAAAACAAGCATATAACATATACTTAGTGAAAGAAAGAAGTGTATCCTAAACCAAATACACAAAATGGATTTTTTTTCTCTTTTCAAATTGTTTAATGGATTTTTTTCCTCTTTTCAAACCTGCGTGCATGTAGTTACTGTCTTTGTACATCTGCTATGTTTTAATTAGAAAGAGTTTACACTTCTTGTAGGCCAATCTCATAGTATATTCACATGCCCATCATAAGAAATTATCAAAATATGTACCTGCAGGTCTAAGACTGCCTTGTCTGCTCCCATACTGCATTTAGTACACAATGAATTCTCTTTAGTCTTGTTTGGTTATAAATTACAATTTTACTATTCTTTTTAGTACACTATGGAATCAAAACATGTTTTGTAAATTTTCCCTACTACATACATGGTCCCAGTCCAAACAGGCCTGAAATTCTTTGCAAACTATAAATGGAAACTGGTATTTTGTGTTTCATTATCATTTCATTATTGAAATTTGTTATTGCCAAGCTTTCCAAACCTCTGTTACAAGAATATGGGCTATCCTTTTAAAGTTGTTTATCTGCAATTATTTGTCATTAGTTGATATTTTTCTTGTATAAAAATCTACATTTTTCTATAGACATGACTATATATTCCCTTTTCCTGCATAAAATAGTTCATTACAGATCTTGAGAAAACAAACATATAACATATACTTAGTGAAAGAAAGAAGTGTATCCTAAACCAAATACACAAAATGGATTTTTTTTCTCTTTTCAAATTGTTTAATTGTTATATATTTCTATTTTTTAAAAATCCTTAGAATAATGTTTTCAAATTTTATACTTGCTGGAAGAAGTATGTTCTATATTGTTTTTGCTTGAATTATTTTTAATTCTGTTAGGAATAATAGTATGTATTTTGTAAAGATTATATAAAGTAACATGTCTTGTACTTTTGTTAAACCTAAATGGACATGTAGGGGCATGTGCCCTACCAAAGACAGGAATTGGAGTGTGCTGAGAGATTCTATTTCTCTGGGAGGCCACTTTAATACGCCCCATGTAGGGCATTAGACTGCGCTTTGGTAGGGCTATTTAAGCTACATGTCTTCACTATTTTTAACCTCCTTTGCTTACGGTTAAGGTACTTAACATTTATTATTTCCTCTCAGATTGGACTAATGAAAACACGAAGTCAAATTTGCATTCCCCTGTTGGTATTACTGTGACAACACCACAACTGCGCAGGCATGAACAATTTAAAAGAACTCAGTTTGTGGTGAATGTGTTCCATCCTAAACAAGCATGCCCTAAAAAACTGCAAATAACAGAAATTGTGAAGGCACGCCTTCACTTACCGGTGGAATCTGTCATCTACCTTTCAAAATTTCAGACAGTGGATTAATTATCGAAAGGGTTTGGGATGGCATACGACACAATTGCGATGCAGAGAAGTATGATCCCCCTACAAATTGAAGAAGATGGGTGTCTTTGTTAACAAGGGGAAAATAGCATTTAAAAAAGATGACCGTGCCAAGAAAATCCCTATGTGTAGAAGAAATGTTTTCAGATAAAAAAATGATTTCGCATTCGACATGTTCCTTTTTGACTTTGAAAATGCTTGATATACATATCATGTTGTAATTAAAGTTTATGTTTTACATTGTGCATGTTTTTTTGGCTTCGAAAATACTTTATATAAATATCATACTCTAATTACCATTGATTAGCTTTTTGGCAAGCTGGAAATACACAATGCAAATATTTTGTTGTAGTTTGCGTTTCTTCATAATCTGCTTACTTATATAATATTTCAAATTTGAAGTGAAGTTTTTCAGCATAAATATATTGCTTTTTAAATTACTGTAGCCTCCCTCAACTGGAAGTGTATTTGTCACACATTTTAATTTATCTAGATACATATTGCATAGAATCGTGTCTTTTGAAATACAGAAAATACACTAAGAATTTCATGATCTATTTCTTTTTTCTTATCTGTAATTTTGATTTGGACAACAAAGATTTAAGAATGGTAGGAAATCATGATCTATATAAAATATCTCAAAGTAAGTAATGGAATTCTGTGGGTGGACTGAATTCTTCTTCAAGTTGTGATCTTTTATTACTATCTATCAGACAATCTACAAATATGTTGGTGCTTGTAAAGATAAAGGTTTGTTCTGAATGTGAAGTGTCCTTCAAGTAAATGGTTCAAGTAAACATGTGCCCTTAAGAATGGTATAAACTATGTTGTTGAGGTCTTCATTGATCTGTTTGAGCTCTCTTTTCGTATACAAGTCACCTCAAATGCACATTTTTTATTTATTTTGATAAGCATCATTATATTGTGAATGAAAATTTAAAGCTAAATTCACTGTTCTGAGAACAACAGTGTTATAGAAACATATCATAGCATACCATAGCTATCAAACTTCTAAGTGAGCTCATAAAACATTATGTATCCTTGAACCAAACTGTTTAGCTGAAGTATGTACAATCCAAAAACCCATAGTCATAAGAAATTACATTGTGAAAGGAAAATTTACACAATCAGCTGTTAAAGCTTAATTCACTATTCGAGAACAACAGTGTTACAGAAACATAGCATATCATAGCATACCATAGCTATCAAACTTCTAAGTAAGCTCGTAAAAACATTATGTATCCTTGAACTCAACTTCATCTCAGGAAGTATGTACAATCTAAAAACCCATAGTCATAAGAAATTAGGTACAGTTCAAAGGGAAGTGCGGATGTGGTATTATGTGCTCAACCGCTGCACATGCATGATCCACCATCTTCTCATTGTTAGGAGGGGAGTCTGCAAACCATTTGATGTTGTTTCCAAATGTATATTGCATGACACAATAGTCTGTGACTCAATTTTTTTCTTGAAACTGAAACTTTTGAAATGTTTATATGATAAAAATGAAATAAATCTACAAATTTGACCTCAGGCTGCATGTACAAATGCTAGACATGTCTGTGACAGCTACTAATGTCAGTCTAAGCTCATAAATGTCTTGAAATTCTGTGAAATCTGTCTCACTTGACTAGCCATATGGATATCTCGAAGTTTGTGCTTCTCTTTTTCTTTCATCTGTGCCTTATATTGTGTCATATGTTTGATCAAGTCTCACTCAAGCTGATTGAATTTAATTCTCACATCTTGAATCATCTTGCTATGTACCGATCTCTCATCAATCAAATGTTAGGATGAGATTTGTGTATGTTATGCAAGTTGTTGCATACAAATCTTGAGTTTTCTTCAATTCAACTTTAACAAATGTATGCTTATGTTTCCATTCTAGCGCTCATCTCATAATTATCAACGATAGTTGTCCTACATACGCCCTTTTTAGTATAAATTTACCCCTCCATGCTAGCACTAACCGCACAATGATTTGTATTTCACTATTTGTTTTAAGTGTACACTTTACTTGCATCTGGGTCATAGAGATGCCACACAGGAAATTAGACAAAGGTTCAAATGTTAGCTTTTCTAGCATTCATAGGACAGGACTTTCCTTATAACCTTGTTGTTCATCGACGTAACTCTTGTGCTCTTTGATGCAATGTACATTACATTTTCTTTAAGAAAAAAATAAAAAAAAATTGAGAGCGGGAAAAAAATGAGATATAGATTTTCATATAACCTATATTTTTAATATAACTTTTACATGCATGTGAAGTATATGTTTTTCTCCTTTTTCCAACATACTACCTAATATTAAATGGTATTAATTTTTAAATATTTGAATATATTCACAAATTAAATAAACACAATATTTTGATTCTTGTGTAATGTATTATTTTTCTACGAATTTCTATTATAGGTAATGTATTGAAACATTGGAGGTAAGTTAAATGAGTGAGAGGAGATATTAATGTGGAGCAAACTCATATGTAGGGATATGTGACATGTAGCATAGCATAGCAAATTACAAATAGTTAGGCAACATTCTAAGGTAGGAGTCCCCATGGAGATGTATACCACATCTTTTATTTTTTTGAAGGTGGTCTGTGTAACTGTGCAAAATAAAAAAACTAAATAGAGAGAATATTTCCTGGAGTGTTGAGTAGCCATGTTACAGGAAGGAGAGTTTGAGTGATAAGTACTTTGCATAATTGTTTGAGATATTTCATTAAAATGTTTTGCCAAATAGTAGTTATACATAGTTTAAATGTTTTCCATATTTATCTCAAAATTATAGTTGGCGGCCTTTTTATCTTAATATCTGAGTGATGTGGTAGAATAGAAAATAAAATATTCAAGGGACCATCTTATGGGGAAGAGACTTCTAAATCTTCTCAGTAGCTCCCATTGAGTAAATGCCGAAATACCCCCTACATGAGACCACTAGATAAGAGTGTATTTCTAATAGAGAGTTTTAGTAGTTTCTCATGTAATCTTCTTCAGGGTTCATTTTAAGAGACCTCTTGGAAATCGGAGGTGGAAAATACTTGGCGAATATCCCAGAACAAGTTTCGCGAGAAGGTGAATTTTTTGGGGGTTGTATGAAAAAATTTTACCTGATTGTTAAGTGGTGTGACAAAAGGCTACAGACTCGCGACGGGAGATTTGTTGTCGCGCGTCAAAAAAATGCATTGACGCGCATCAACAAACCTCATTGACACGCGTCAATGCATTTTTTTGACGCATGATAGCAAATCTCCAGTCACACATCTACAGCCTCCACCCTATGCTTGTGCATCAAAAAAATCTCCGTGTCACACGTCAACAAACTCTTTGTCATGCGTCTGTTATGCGTCAATATCTGCAGTACCTCCTTATCGCATGTCAACTATCTGTCAGTGTCACACGTCAACAAATAACCCTCATTGGCGTGCATTAACAAACATCTTTGACACACGTCAACAAGGTTTTTGATGCACATCAATGAGGTTTGTTGATGCGCATCAATGCATTTTTGATGCGCAACAACAAATCTCCTATCGTGCATCTGCAGCCTCCACCCTCTACTTACGCATCAAAAAAATCTTCGTGTCGCATGTCAACAAACTCTTTATTATGTGTCTGCTATGTGTCAATATCTACAATACCTCCTTGTCACAAGTCAACTATCTCGTCGATTGTCGCGCGTAACAAATAACATCATTTTTGTGCGTCTGTAAACCCTCCTTATCACGCGTCAATAACTTACCCCCTTGTCGTGCATCTGCAATACGGGATATATCATATTGTTGACAAATGTGAAGTAGAAGTGTTCTACCTGGTGAATAATCTAGGATTATATAGGGGATATTTTTCAAGGGTAGGCGAAGCCGACCTAAAAAAATTAAAGTGTAATTTTTAGGCAAACAGGTCACTGACCCATGCCAGAAAATTCACCTTTTCAAAATTTTCAAAAATGGAATATTCACCATATTATGAATATTCACCACTAAAATTTTCCCTAATCTTCTTCTATAGTGATAGTTAGCTTCAATACAGATTCTATTGAGGCGAGTGTTTCGCACTTGGGTTGTTCGGTGACATGACATCTCACGGAGTTCAAGTTTTATATCACAAACTACAAACATGTGTGATGGATAGGTTGAGCCGAGGGGGATGCGGCTCTATTTTTATTGCTTACGTAACCCATGAAAACTAATGCTTTTGCAGAAACCCACACAATTATATTGAGAAATGACTATTGTTGAAACTACCATGATGGTTTTGTAAAAAAAATTGGAGCATGGTAGAGCATAGGATTAGGAATGACCAAAACACTCAAGAATAGACCAGTTTATTATTATTTTCTTGATTTTAAGAAAGCCTTTGACAGGGTGCCTAGGAGCACAAAAATAAGCATATGACAGAATTCCATGCTATCTATAAACTAGGCAGAGCCAAAATCGAGATGCAAGCAGGGTTGACAGTGCTTTGGAAGTAGCTTAACGGTCAAGGAAGGCTGCCTATTGTCTCTCACATTATTTGGTTTATACATTTACAAGCTAGAATAGTGGATAGATAAGCGGGGTTGGGGGGCACTTTATCAACTAGACGGTGAAACATTTACTATATACTAATGATATTGCAAAAAGAACCAAAGGTTTGAGAGATCCCCTAAAAACACTATGAATCCTTTTTGTAAAGGCGTGAGGATGCCTAATCACAAACAAGGGTCAAACCACTTTCATCTGCCTATGTGCCCAGTCCCTCCATTGTCAATGCTTTTGTTCAGCTTCCTTGGTTCCTTAGGTACAAAGGTAGTATATCTATGTTGACCAGTTTCTCATATCATAATGCAAAATATAAGTATAGATTAAAACCAAAATTAAAGAGAATAATCTGAGTTAAATATATGGAAAACAACCTCCACACATCAATACAAATAAATATTCGAGCAGAGGAAAAAGAGGCGATCATAAGATTATGGCTAGAAAATTGGTGGAAAGCCTTGAGAGCGCCATTGTAACATTACCTCCTCATTGTGAATGACAGGAATTTTCAAATTTGAAATGACTTCCTTTGCATCATATATTACACTCATCTTTCCCGTGCTAATGTCTTTTAGTGTGATAATTCTGCAACAAACATTATTGTTATACAACGGTTCATTATAGAACTTCATTCCATAGTATATTTTGCTAAGTAAAGATAGAATTACACATCCCAATCTCCATGTAGCTCATAGAGTACATTATGGGGAGGGAAGCACTGTCGATACTTCCGTGGATTGTTGTGCCAGATCCCCTGAGACCAAAGAAGGATTTTCCTTTAAAAGATAAATTCGTCTTCAATCCAGATTGCTTGCAATGGATTTCTACATTACCGATCCATGCAACTGTTGGAAAGGGGAGAAAACTTATGTAGAGAAATTCATCTAATAGGTTTCACCCAATTCTAACAACTTCAGTCTTGTTGTCCATAGACCGTGGCTTCAATTGATCTTCCTGTACCCATTAATAAAATTTTAAAAACTATAAAATATTATTGATGAAAGAGGATATGTTTGTTGAAATTGTTCGTAAAATTCACAATAACGGTGAAATATTGCTTTTCACAATTTTGTGAAGTTTCTTCATAGAATTTCTATATAGTTTATAGTCACCGTAGTAACTTGTTATTTGTAATGTCTTTGCTTTTGATAAAAGAAAACATATATAACAAGTTAGAAAATGATTGTGATGATTTGATGAAACTGACTGCAACATAAATGTATGGCAACACTTGCTGAATTTCTACACATGTATCATGACCTTCCATGTTGTATTCATTATCTAATATTTGGCAAGTTTTACTCATAGAAACAATTGTTGTGTTCGTTGTTTCATTGACGATAGCAGCTACTACAGAAGTAATTGAAGTGCATCCATTACGTCATTGTCCTGGATTTAGGTAACTTAATTTTTTTAGCATTTATAACAACATCGACCTGTGCACTATATCATCTACATTGTTCCCTGCCTCAATACATATAATGCAACTCAAAATTTGTAAAGCCTGAAAAAAAACATTAACGAATTATGTTATTTGCATTCGTTGGTTGCAGTGCTTGCAAAATACATCTTTGATTGGGCCAAACAGTACTTCATTTATTCTCAAATCGCTTGCACTTTGCAAAAAGGTAACTTTCAAAGGTTATCAAACGTTACATCATTTTCTAAGGTCATCAAAGGTAGTTTATGTTTTCATCCCATTTTTCACAGAATTATAATGGGATTCCGTATTTCAAATTGCTAGGAAAGCTCAAACTTACATTTAACAAAATAGAAGTCTTCATTTCTTTTCGGTATATATTCCATTAATTTCCATTGCATAACTATAGTGAAGATAAAAGTAATAAATATGTACCAAATAATAATAATATGCATATTCATTAAAATTAAATAATTTAGAAAAATAGACTGAAAAGCCATATGACAACATCAAAAATTGGCATTAAGAATAAATCAATGAATTTTCAAACAGGATTGCAACATTCGCCAAAAGTTAAACAATCTTACACATAATGGAGATAAAATTGACTGAAGGAGGTGTACTGAGTATCATTAAAGGATCCCCCCATAACGGCTTGACACTACAACTATTGAACTTGTCACCATTACGATCATCATTAAACTCTGCAATTCAACACCGAGTGGACCTGTCAGATGGAAATCATATTCAACCTATTTTGCTTCTCTCTAAGTTTCCAGGCCATGTCCTTGACAAACTATTGCAGGAAGGGTCCATTGTGTTGCTCCGAAAATATGTCTATAGAATTTGTAATAAAGACTTGTAAGTTGCACCTTCATCATTGTTTGAGTTTTGTAAAGTCTTATTTTCTGATTTTGTGATGTCGATTATTCTTTCCCTATGTTATAGGACGGTTCTTATTACTGACATGGACAACATTGTCTCTACTACCCAAGGAAAGGAACACCTGTTCCCATCCTGAACATATTTTATGAGGGAAAGAAGTAGTATGTGAATCAATGCCCCCGCACACACTCAGTTGTCTCCAAACACACCCACCTGCGATAGATACACTATTGCAAATAGTGAAAAAAGCTACACAGACATTTCTACTTTGACTTTAACGTCAAGGATCTAGACTATAGAAGGCAGGGCTCTTACTAAAACAACTCTTAGAGAGTACCGAAATACAAGGGGAAGTGGCATCATCTTCACCTTTGATTTCGTGGACAAAAAAGGCAGAGAAATAAGAATCACTTCTTTCAATGATGCTGCAAACAAATTCTATGCACAAATAGAAAATGCAGGCCTATATAGTATATCTAATGGTAGAGTGGGTAAAGCAAATCATTCTTACAACCATTTGAACAATGAATTGGAAATTTTCTTGCTTCCCTCTTCTACTGTCACTCCTGTAATTGAACTACAAAATGATGTTCCCCTCCATCACTTCCACTTCAAAGAGATAAAAGATATATCATCCATCCCTACACGCTCAATGGTGGACATAATTGGTGTTGTGATGACCATTTCTCCTTGCTTGACCGTTCATCGCAGAGACAATTCTAAGGCTATAAGGAGAACATTGCTAATGCAAGATATGTCCCGCTTCAGTATCTCTGTCACCTTATGGGGCCAACATTTACATGATCTTTGTAAAGAGTTATCAGAGATACTCTCGATTCTAGATTTTCTAGTCTTGGCAATTAAATATGGTCGTGTTTGATTTCAATGGCACAATTGTTGACACCATTTTTGCTTCAAAATGCTACATAAACCCTCCAATTTCCGAAACGCAAGCTCTTCACAATTAGATATCTTCTCCAAATTCATATGTTGCATTCCCATCACCACCAACAAAGATGGGCCTCCACAATCTATGGTTCTTAATGCTACTTTTGTAGACACCAAATTTGTGTCTTACGACCCTGTGACCCGCATCTCCTCTCGCAATCTAACCTCATCACCTAAACCTTACACAATTATTTATTAATTACCTTATAATTGATAAATCCACATCACCTTACCCGCCACCTCACTTTGCCACCTCATCATGACCTAGCCCTAACCCTAAACTAACCTAATTAAGACCCATGACTTGGTCTAGACTCACATCCATAACTAATGCCTCCTTACTCGCACCCAAAGCCGACCTTCTAGCCACTTGACCAAGCCCGCAAAGGGAAGGTGGGCTATTTTACTAAAAATAGCCTACTTTTTCCTTACCGATGCCGGTTCCTACTCGACCGCCGTCGGTTACGCAACCGCCATCGGTTCCCTGTAAATGGGCTCCCCAAACCAAAACAACGGATCGAAAAATTCATTTTGGGGATCAGTCGAAGGATTTCTGGATCAACAGAGAGCATTGGGAGCGAGAAACAGAGTCCAGATCTTCATTTAATCAAGCAGAGACGAGTAAAGAAACCAGAAGTGCTTGCAGTAGAGGATATCAACTTGCATCTTCGCCAAAACCAGTAAGTCACATCTTGCATGTCCTCTGTTATAACATTTCTTATGCTTCTTGAATCTCAGTCCTCCTAAATTCGTTTCTGAATCCACTACCCAACGTGCCATTGCATCTAACTGTCATTCTTTTATCCCTCATCGTCTCATTTCCCAATATCATCCATAAACCAGCCATTACAAACACCATAGCTACCAAGAAGATCCTAGAACCCACCGGTATCGGTTATCAGTAACCGGCATCGGTTATCAGTAACCGGCATCGGTTCCTCTGATCAAAAACCAGAAAACCAGCCTTTCCCCTACCCAGTTCAACGAGACAATTTAATTGATATTTTGCAGTCTTTTGTGTTAATTCATATTAGCAGGGGAACTGACCACCTTCGAAAGGAAGTTTTATATTTCCTGGGCCCAAGGCAGTTTCCTCATTTATTGTTTAATCAAAATCTTGTGGTCTTGTGTTCTTATTTGCAGGTAGTCCTTCCAAGACAAAAAGGAGTTCTTCGCAGTCAGCCTGATCTTTCTCTACGGTACGCGCACACCATCTCGACATTCAACAGGTATTCCTCCTAACCCTAACCTCATCTGTTTCTAAAAGGAATGAAAGGATAGAAGCAACTCTATTCCCAGAAGCCGAAACATTCCGAGTGAAACATTTTGGCACGCCCGGTGGGACCCATTTTGGTTTTTTTTCTCTTGCTTATTTTCATTTTAGGAAGCATATTTGTTGTTGTTGCTTTTGTTATATATTTCGTAAAGAATTTGTCTTGCTTTCCTAGTTTCGCATTAGTGAAAGTCATCTCTCTTGCTTCATCGAACATAATTTTCGATTTGGGTTTAAAACACATGCATTGCATTCCTGCTTGTTGTTCTTCAATTCTAGTGAACATAGATTAAGTAACAGGTCGTACACGTGGGGGTGATATCCACGGTATTGACAGGAAATTAACCCTAGTTTCACTGCACAACACATACCGAATCACTTCACCATTAACACAACAGCTCAAACATCCCCCTTTTTCCGCGGTATTCCTCCACCCGATTGAGGTAACCTTATAAGCCAAAACAAACTTGACATTTCCCCTAGGTCTTGTTGTTTAGGATTCCGACATCATTCTACGTCTAAAGGCATAAGCCCACAATAATTAAAATTAACCCTAGGATTAGTCTCTGGATTTGCGTGTGCATCTTGCTTGTTTTCAAATTCTGTTTTCTCTGTCATATTTTGTCTTCTGTGATCAATAAGTTGATAAATATACTCAACGTTGCTAAAAATCAAATTAGCAGCCTTTTATATCTTCTTATCCTAGAGTTTTGACACCGACATCGGTTAAGGGACCGACGTCGTTTGCTCTGTGACCGACACCGATTACTTACTAAACCGATATCGTTCATCGTCTTCATCACCCCGACAAACCAAGAACTTGCCAAATTCATCATTCTCGAGGTTGTTTTTTTCTTGATAGATTGAAACTTTCCTGTGTGTTCTTGTCCATGGTTGTCATCACTCGGAAGCAAGCCGCCGCCATGGTTTCACATGCCTGCTCTGTGTCTTTGCCTGAATCACCCCCTTCACATTCTATAGGGAACCCTACGGACACCAGTGAGATCCCCCAAATTCCTGTAGGAGACAAGGACTTTGCCAAATTTCTGGATGCTAATCCCAGCACTGTACAATACTATTTGTCTCATGCCCCTGACCGTACGCCTGATGGTCAGCTCCTTATTGGCATGCCTATTAGTATAGCTGCTCATTTAGCTCCCACTCCTCCTGATAACACTGCCTTACTTCCTGCATCTCTAGCCCCGTCTCCCAATCCGACGGCTTCAGAGGTTCATACGACCCCGGTTAGCTTTCCTTTGGTTAATCTTGGACCCCACGTATCGTTACCACCAACTGCCCCTACCTCATCTCTCTTTCAGACCACTCCATTCATGACTTACTCTCTGCCACCTATTCACACGAGCTTTCCTTCTCAAGCTCCGCCTACCTTTTCATTCCCATACACGTATCCAGTAACCTCAACACCTTATATGGGACATCCCTATTCTGTGGCACCATCATCTCATCCAACCACAGACTTCATCAAACAAATGATGGACAAAATGCACAACCTGGAGGCTTCTGTTTCGGGAAGTCGTAGCGCCTTGACATACGAGCAAGTTTGTCGGGAGCCCATTCACCCTTCTGTCCCCCTTCATTCATATCCTCCTCAATGGGAGTTGCCAAAATTTACTCGTTTTAACAGTAAAGAGGATCCTCAACAACACTTGCAATCATTTAGACATGCTTGTTATTCGATTTCCCATGATGACGCCTTGTACTCCGCACCTTCCCCATGTCCTTATCAGGACCCGCCTTGGAGTGGTACAGTGCTTTAACCCAACACTCGATCTTCTCTTTTAACCAACTAGCCCAATCTTTCTTGGATCATTTCTCCATTAACATTGCCAAGAAAGTATCTATCACCGACCTCTATGCCATCCGACAATTTGAAGACGAATCTATCGCAGATTTCGTTGGACGATGGCGGGGCCTTATCAACCAACTTACGTATGCCTTGCCTCAAACCGAACTTATCGAACTATTTACGCGGGCCTGCGCTAAGCACATCTCCCCTACCCTCCAAATTCAAACTTTCCGCACATTCGACGAGGCCTTTACCATGGCTCGGAAACTAGAAATTCGAGCCTTAGAAGAAGAGAAATTGCGGTTGCGTAACAAAAACCCCAATTTCCGAACTCCTGATTCTACCAACAAGCCAAACACCACCACTCCTCACGCATCCACTTCTTCTAAATCAAAAGGAGCTGTCCACGCGGTAATGGTCAAATCTCAAACACCGTCCAATACTCCACCGAAAACCACTTATAAGTACAAGGCCGAGCCCACCAATTACACTCCCTTGGGAGAAACTTATGGCGTCATCCTGGAGAAATTGCTCAAAGCTGGGGCTATCACCTTGCCCCCTGTTAAACCTCACTCTGGGTTTGACTCCACCCGCGCAATACCTTCCTGGTACAAAGAAAATGACTTTTGTAACTTTCACCGCGTAAAAGGACATAGTCATGAAAACTGCAAGATGTTGAAAAACATAGTGCATGAAATGGTTGATGCAGGGGATATAACCCTCGATAATCCTAACGCCCCTGCTAACCAAAATCTGACAATTTTCAACAAGCCATTCCCGAATCACTCATCCAACAGTAACGTAAACCAAGATATCTTAGCCGAGGAGAGTGTTCATGAGATCCATGCAGTCTTCGATTCTCAGCCAAAAGCCTCTATTGAAAAAATTTTGAATCAAGCCTCTCCACCAACACAGGAGTCTGAACCTCCTTCACCACCATCAAGCCAAAGTGAAATCATTCCTTTACCCATAGAAGAGTTAACTGCCCGGACTTCTCTTCTCATCGACGAGTCTTCTTACACCACATCCCTACAAGACTGTGAGCGGATGTTATCTAATTTATCTATTTCCCAAACATCCCCTTCTACCGCTCTCGCTGCACAAGAGGAGAGCTCGCCACTCCTTTTGTCACCTTTAGACGAGAAACTTCTTACACCGACATCACTAACTTCTTTAACCATAACGGACCCCCTCAAACACGCCCTCTTACCTATTAGTTCTTCATCGCCTAAATCTTTTCAGCGACCTGTTGACCTCTTAACATCTATTGATACAGCGCCTCATCTACCCCTTGTATCACACCCGCAGTGGACTGGAATTACAACCCACCTTTCTTCCGTACAAAAATTACAAATCACACCTGGAGACTGTCATTCCACAGAAGATAGACAGGCCCTATGGGAACGTTTGAGTACCCCTTTTTCTACTCAAATGCAAATGACTGATCCTGATGTCTCCACCATATACCCGAAGTGTTTACAGAAGCTTAAAATGCCCCTGTTCTCACCTTCACCCCCCTCACCTCTACCAAATGCCCCGTCCACTTCTATCAACTTAACCAGATCTTCCCCTACGCTTGGAACCTCACCAATGCCCAGTCTAACGCACCCGCCTAAGCGACTCGATCTATCCAAAAATAAATCCGTCCCGCCACCTAGGAGACAAACTCAATCCGTGCCCCTATCACAATCAAAACCATCATCGTCATACCTACCTTCCATATTGGGACCCCATCCCTCTACCTTACATCAATATATCATACCTCCCGTTTTCTTCAAAACAACCTACGCCTTCCGCACCTATACAGAAATTCCAGGGTATAGCAACACCGTCACTCCGCGTATCCTGTCCACCTATCAACCCTAAACAAATTCCATCATCAAAAGATTTGTTTTCGGTCACTCCTATTTCCCCGTGGTTGTTTTCTGATACCACATCATCTGCGGCCTCATCATCCCACATAGCTTCTGCGCCAAAGAAATCACGTTTAGTAAAAACCACGTATCAACACCCCTCGGCTAAACCACCACCCGTGCGAACCAATCATGCCCAAACATTACCAAAACCCGCACAACCAATACCCTCATCCTCTTCCGATTTTGACCCACTCAAAGGATCTTACGCCAAAATCCTTGCTATGTTGGTGGAGAATGCGACCATTTCCCTACCTCCACTTAGACCTTATGACCCGTCTAAACCCCGACCTATGGGTTACGATGAGTCTAAAATCTGCACTTATCACCGCACACCAGGACATAATGTGGAGGGATGCAAAGTTCTAAAAACCATCCTTCATCAGTCACCTCTCCCGGATAGAAAGATTAAGAAAGACAACTTACGAAGGGAGAGACCTTTAGTTTCCATTCCCTCTCCTATACCATCTGTCCCCGCCTCACCAAGATCTATCATTATTACAACCCCACCTCTTGAAGACCATGAGTTATCCCAACCATCTTCCTCATCTCAGGTCTACGAGATTAATATGATTAGTGTCGCTACTCGAGGGCAGAAAAACAATGGGAAAGCAAAAGAAAACACACCTGCGGCATCTCTTTCTCCGTCAAACATCCCGATTGCACCACCACCTAAAGTGGTCATTCGCAGACCCGCCTATCCCGTCTCTAATGGCATTGCCCACCGAAATATGATTAAACAGCTTCACCAATCGCCCGTAAAAATGACATTGTATGATCTCATTCAGACTTCTGAATCTCATCGACAAGCTCTCGTTGAGATCCTTCAAGGGATAGAGGTTTTACCTAATGAAACCCTACCTGTCGCCTCCATTCTAACACCCAATCACGTTGCTTCTCTCACCAAACAATCCATCTCCCCCACCACTTCTGTCTCGGTACAACAAGCCGCTGCAGTTAGTTTCTCGGAAGATGAAATTGTCGACTTTGGTACAGAAGACCCTGACCCTGCCCTTTTCATCTCCGCTTACGTCCGGGACATTCGAGTACGTCGGGTTATGATTGACGGGGGCGCTAGCCTAAACATCATCTCTTCAAAAGCCTTCCAACAAATGAATATCCCTTCTAGTTGCATGTGTGCCAACCCCATCATGTTGCGGTCATTCAATGACGCTATTACTTCTACCTTAGGCACCGTGATCCTCAACATTCGGGTAGGACCACGTACTTTACCCGAACTCTTCTATGTCTTGGAGGGAGAGTTCCAATATAATATATTGCTGGGTCGTCCTTGGATCCGAGCCATGGGATGCGTTCCCTCAACATTACATAGATGCATAAAATTTGAGTACGAGGGGAAGTCTTACACCGTAAAAGCTGACCCTCCCCCCTTTAAAACCTACAATATGTTATACCGCCCTAACGATGTGCTTATACCAATCAAGACACCCATACATTCAACCCAACCATCCTCCTCAAATGTACCTCAACCATCCACCTCAACCGCGCCTACGCCTTCAATTGATGAAACCACCATCGCAAAAACCACTTCCCTTCCCGCAGCTAACATTCCAACCTCCGACCCCTTAGTAGATGTTTTTCAGCGCCTTACGCTGGGGGAGTACCGCCTATATAACGTTAGTTCTTTCCCTACCCCGCAGGAGTACGGACAATTACATGCACATCCCACCTACGACCGTCGCGTGGGGGAGATAATCTCTTACGGACCACCCCATTGCCGCACTAACCTAACGTATGGGGGTGTTGACGCATCCTCCATTACCCCTGAACCTCCTCTTGGTGTGGTTCCTTTCCAATCCAATTTTCAATACTTGACAAATCGTCGTTTCGCCCTCACCTTCTTGACTCGTTGTGCGTGGAAAGGCTTTGGTTTTGGCCTTTACGAACAAGGCCAACATACACTCATTCCCGTGACTACCCGTAAACATAATGATCGCAGTGGTCTCGGTTTTCCCAAAACACCTACACAGGAGACACCTCCTGTCAGCTGTATCCTGGAAGAAGAAGACGTCGCCCCTACCAAACCATCATCACCCACTTTGCCATCATCACCCGCAGAATCTATAGACCCTGAATCCATCCCTCCTAACTTTTTTTTTTCATAAATGCTATCTTCATAGGTCCTCTCACTTATCAACGCGATAATGACGACCCATCTTCTTTGCCCCTTCTTTATCCAGACATGATCGAAGAGGATTCGCCTTTGATTAATGTTGTTGAGTGTCAGGATGACGAATCCATCCTCACTTACCTTGGCGCGGATGATTCTTATATTCAACGAGCCTTACCATCTGAAACCCAAACCATGCTGAACGAATCTACCATAGAAATCAACATCCACACGGAGAAGGATCCTCACATTGTGAAGATTGGACAATCCCTTAACACATCAGAACAAGCCGCCTTTACTACCTTTCTCCGTGCTCGCAATCAAGCTTTCGCATGGTCTTACGCTGACATGCCAGGAATTGATCCTACCATCGCCGTCCATAACATTACCCTAAACCCCGATTCCAAACCAGTCAAACAGAAATTGAGAAAAATGCATCCACGCATTGCTCTCTTGGTCAAAGAGGAGCTCCAACGACTCCTTTCTGTTTCCTTCATCTTGCCTATTGACTATCCTCAATGGATTTCTAACATCGTACTGTCACTAAAAGCAGGGGGACTTCGGATATGCAATGATTTCCAGGGATCTTAACCTCGCTTGCCCTAAGGATGACTTCCCTTACCTAGCATTGACCAACTTGTTGATCTACTCGCAGTCATGAGATGCTCTCTCTCATGGATGGCTTTTCAGATACAACCAAATTTCGGTTGCCTCGCCAGCCGATCACACAAAACTACCTTCATAACTCCTTGGGAACCTTCATTATCGTGTCATGCCATTTGGCCTTAAGAATGCTGGTGCTACCTATCAGCGGGCTATGACCTACATTTTTCATGACATTATGCACACTATCCTTGAAGATTATGTCGACGATCTTCTTGGCAAGTCTAAACATCGTAGTGAACATCTCGATGTTTTAACCATTATTTTTGATCACCTGTTACAATATTCTGTCCGCCTTCAACCGAAGAAATGTGTCTTTCGTGTTCTTTCAGAAAACTTCTTGGCTTTATCGTCTCTTTGCGTGGCATTGAGGTCGATCCATCTAAAGTCAAAGCTATCCTAGAAATGCCCCCACCCAAAAATCTCAAACAATTGCGTAGTTTACAAGGTAAGCTCCAATCTATCCGACGTTTCATCTCCCAACTTTCAGATCGATGTCAACCTTTTCATCACCTCCTTAAAAAGGATATTGCGTTCCAATGGAGCGAAGAATGTCACCAAGCCTTCGAAGCTCTCAAATCTTATCTCTTGCAGCCACCCGTGCTTATCCCACCCCAAGACGACCGCCCTTTCTACCTTTACCTTTCCGCCACCGACCACGCTGTAGGAGCCATGCTTGCACATCGTAACTCTGAGAATCGCGAACAAGCCGTTTATTATATAAGTCGTACTTTGGTGGACTATGAGACTAGGTACACACATATAGAAAAGTTATGCCTAGCCCTATCATTCGTGGCCACCAAACTCCGACACTACCTTCTAAATCACAAGACTTTCGTCATCACCAATACAGACCCCATCCATTACATGTATGCCAAACCTCATCTGAACCAACGCATTGCCAGATGGCTCATGCTTCTCGCCGACCTCGACCTTGAGTTTGTCCACCAGAAATCAATCAAAGGACAAACCATCGCAGACCAACTTGCAGAAGCCCCTTTACCTGGGAACAATTTACCAATTTCACATTTCGACGAACTCATCGCTTACTCTTTCCCTCACGGAGGAGTCGTACCCAATGACCCTCTTCTTGATGGATCTAAATGCCGCCACGGCGGAGGAGCCTGAGCATTGTTCTCATTCCTCTCAACGCTGAACCTATGCCTCTTTCATTCGACTCGATTTCCTTGCACTAATAATACAGCGGAATACGAGGCCCTTGCTCAGGTCTCCAAGTTGCGTTACACTTAGGTATCAAATCTATCAACATTTTTGGCGACTCTCAATTGGTAGTCAATCAAGTTATGGGCGTCTACCAATGCAAAAACGAGGAACTTCAAAAATACAAACACTACGTGGATTCACTTCTAGCCTTATTTACTCACTATTCTATACAAACCATTCCACGCTCCACTAACAAATTATGGACACTATGGCTTGCCTAGCCTCGCAAATTCCCGCCGCACCAACTGACTCTGAATTATTCGTTGTGGTCCAGCAACTTTTTGCACCATCCTATTCAACCCCGGTAGTTTGTATGATAAATATTGTGTCTACTAGTTCGCAGGATACCTGGTACCACCAATTTCACGACTACCTTACAATCTCTGTCCTCCCACCTGACCTTACTAGTAACGGCAAACGTGCTTTTCTTAAAAGTGTTTCACGTTATGTTGTCATGGGGGGACTCCTCTATAAACGTGGCTTTGATGGCATCCTCCTTCGCTGTCTAACTGGCGCGGAGGCCACTCATACCATCCAACAGGTCCATGACGGTATTTGTGGTGGACATTTCAGCCTTCTGCTGTGGCCAAACGAATCCTTCGCCTTGGTTATTATTGGCCTACTCAATAACGACTGCTACGAATATGTTAAGCGTTGTGTTATGTGTCAGCAACATGCCAACCTTCAACATACTCCTAGCCACCCGCTCCAGATCGCTCGAGATCTTTGGCCCTTCTCACAATGGGGTTTAGACCTTATTGGTGAGATTCACCCGACCTCTTCACAACGTCACCGTTGGATAATCACAGCGACCGAATATTACACAAAATGGGTGGAGGCTATTCCACTCATTTCAATCAAAAAAGAAAAAATTGTCAAGTTCATTAACCACCACATTATCTGTCGCTTTGGTGTTCCTCATCACCGATAATAGATAATGGAAAATCTTTCAAAAACAAGTTGTTTGCAAGACCTTTGTGTGACAACTTTGGTATCAAACTTAGTTTCTCATCACCTTACTATCCACAAGCCAATGGGCAAGCCGAGTCCTCTAATAAAACACTAACCAAAATCCTCATGAAAGTTGTCAATGAATCCGGAAGAAATTGGGCACGATCACATTCCCTTTGCCCTTTGGGCTTATCGTCAGCATTCGTACTCTCTACTAATGCCACACCTTTTCTTTGGTATACGTGCACCGAGGCTGTTTTGCCTCTCGAAATACAAATACCCTCCCTTAGAATATCTCTTCAGGATATTCTCACCAACGATGATTTCCGCCAAGAGCGGTTAGCCCAATTAGAGCTTCTTGACGAACGCCGTCTTACAGCTCTTGATCACCTTCAAATCTATCAAAAACGCATTAAACGTGCTTATGATAAGCGACTTCATGAGCGTACCTTTAAGGTTGGTGATCTTGTCCTCAAAGAGAATCAACATGTAACCAAACTAGAAAAGAGCAAACGTGGAAAATTTGCTCCCAATTGGATTGGGCCTTACATAATCACTCACACCTATGGATCAGGCGCTTATCGTTTAGCTTCGCTTAATGGTAAACCTGAGCCTGAGCCCCTTAATGCCTTGCATCTTCGACCATTCTACTGTTGAAATTAGTGTTATATCACTTCTTATCTACCTGCCGCTCGTCCCTTGAGCTCACTTACCACTACATACACTCTGTTTCCTACACCTCATAATAACAATCAAGCTCACATAGTTTGATTCTCACCTCCCCTTGATGATGCCTTCCCCTTTTTAGTCTAGTCCATGACTTCAAAGTATTAAAATAAGCCGTATTCTTATGGGATTTTCTTGAGTCAAACTTCCTACTAAACTAGATGCTTCACGCCAAAAGAACATCTAGTCATCTAAATTAAATATAGACTGCTCCCTCGAAGGACAGCTATATGCCGAACTATTGCTGCTATTATATATAGACTGCTCCCCCGAAGGATAGCTATGCATTACAATCATATCTCGCTACTATAAATAGATGCTCCCTCGAAGGACAACTATACACGGCCGCCTTTATCGGAAGCTTCTCGCATTGATCACTTCGTGAAGACCTCAAGAATAATACAATCAATATCCCTTGTAGACTTCCCGCATCGATCAGTCTACATTCAATAAAATAAAATCCTCATTCAAAAGGACTTTTGAGTCATGGACTTGTCTATTTAGGGTAGGTTCTCTTTCGCTGAACACTCACTTTGTAATAAGTTCTCGAACTAGCTATAACATCCACATCACCTCACCATTTGTTTTAACTCAAGGGACGTAATGTACGCTCGATATATTGTGATCACACAACTCTTCTCACCTATTGACTTCTCGTCTATGCACGGTACCTAGGGCTTCAAGCTCGTTCTACGTTGTGTGGTTTGTTTAGCTCTTTTCACCTACGGAGCACTCTTTCCGCTTTGCCTCGCATCTAGGATTGTGTGTTGATCTTAATCAGGACATGATTCCCTTCTACTTGGGTAGGCTAACTTTCGCTTCCCTTATACCTTTTACAACATCACCAATTCATTACCAACACCATCCACCTTACCTTTACTAATCTTAATATTTTTACCAACCAACCAATTGCCTAAACCGTACCCAATTGCCTGAATTCGCCTCTCCCTGATCCTAAGGGAGAACTACATCGGTCTGAGGCCCCTCCTTGCTTTGTGCAATGGGCTATGTAGGCAGCACTTCGGAGACATGGGGTCTCCCAAGGTTAGCTCGACCATCCCCTACCATAACCTATCCTGTGTGGTGAATATAAATATTTTTGTGTATTTCTATTTAATCACATTCCTCTTTATCCTTTTTCAAAACACCGAAAATCAAAACACAAACATTCTTATTATTATCATAACTCAAATCAACATACATATTCAGTTTTATTTAGATGTTAAACAAATACATCTTCTCTATCATCGACACGCAGGTCGGTACTCTTATTTATTCTTATACCTTGCTAACATTTACTCAGACCCTCACGCCTCATCCCGAACTAGGTGATGATCGTGATCGTCGACCCCTCTCGCCGGGCCTCTCTGTCCTCAAAGGTACCACGGCTATTAGTACCGCCACCGATCCGCCAATCTCTCCTCGTGAACATATGAATACGCCTCGGTGCCTCTGGGCTGCTCCTCGCCCATTACCTGCAAGCGATCGGGCCGCTACCTCTTCTGTGACCTTCCGGAGGTGTGGGCTGGGAGGTGAGAGTACGCGCTCTCGCGCTGATCTCACATATGGTCTATAAGCCGTGGGTATATCCCGTACAAATCCAAATTGTCAGCCGCACGCGATCTATAAGGAGTCCTCTCATATTCACCGGCCTCGTGCC
>CM031233.1:204273649-204430424 GCA_018340775.1 Taxus wallichiana var. yunnanensis | reverse complement strand
TTATTTTAAATGAGAAGAATAATACCTTGAGAAGGATAAAAGGCCCATGGAATGGATCTAGAGATACTGTTGAAGAAGCAAACAGAATAGGATCCAACATTACTATCTACTAGTGATGCAGAAAATCTAGAATGAGAAATTATTTTGAATATCAAAGCTGTAACAAAGGATCTTGTTCAGTCGGGTGTTGTAAAAGAAAATTTTATCACCCAGAGACAAAATTGAAACACAGAGAATAATATTCTCAAGGATGATGTCTGTAAAAACAAATTGTGAAATTGTAATTGTTGTTTTTAGAATCTTTTTGTAAAACTGTTTCAAATTCAACGTATAAATATATATACTTATTAATGAAAATATTGAAAGTTTCAAATTTTAATCGATGTGGTATTTTACTTTTAATTTTTTTATATTAGTGCATAAGTTATTCAAGTGGATTCTTAATGTGATTATTATTCTCAATTGTGTTTCATATTACTATTACATATTACATTACTGATTATTATCATTTTCAAATACTTTATGTGGACAAAACTACAAGTTTCATTTCCAAACACTGAAATTATTTTTCAAAGAACAAACACTCAAATTATCTAAAAATATCACAAATAAAAAATTATATGTTGTATTTGTACTATATTCATGCATAAGACTGAAAAATCTACCATAAATGGAATGATATTATTATCATTTAAAAGACAACAAAAAAATAAGTATGAAATTTCTCATTTAAAAACTCTAAAAATTGCAATATTGAAAATATTATTCAATAATGAACATGTGTATAAAAAAATAACAATATACATAATTATATTCGATATGAGATTTTCTTTCCAAAATTAAAATGTACATTCATTCTTCTTTACTCAATATCAACTAGCTCAAACTGAAACATATCTTTTTGTTCCCAACATTGTTATTTAATCTTTTGTTATGATTTTCAAATCACAGCTTTCATTGTTATCCGTAGTCCCTATATTAGAATTACAGATCCTCTCCATCTCTCGCAAGAGATTTCCATCACTTGCCATTACCCATTCATAAGGAAATTTATCCACATCATATCATGAAATATATAATCTCAAGATTTTTATCCAGTCTGTTCTTATATTTTGATTTTATAAATGTTAGTGCACTAAAAACTCTTTCATCTTCAACTGATCCCAATATCATTGTTTGACATAATTCATACAATCAGAAATATTCACTAATACTTTCATGAAGGATGGTACTAGGATACAAATTTTTCCATAGAAGTGTAATTTCTCCATTCTCTATTGGCTCACTCAGTAATTCAAATTGTTTGCTCATTACCTGGCTAAAATCAGTTGATTGCAATGCAAGTGATTCCTTTTGAAGAACACCATTAATCTGAAATCCATTACATTCAACTGATTGTCCAAAATTCTTAATGATAGTACCCATGTGTCTTTTAAATGAATCAGCTATAACACGCCTCCTACAGATTCTAAAAGTTAGGATTACTACTCCCATGGTCTCAAGAATCTCACATTTTAAAAACATGATCTTTGATCTCTAATTGGATAAGCATTGTGAAACAACTTTTTTCTTGTTTAAGATATAATAACATCATATACATCTCATGTAACAAGCACTTCTTCAATCTCTTATCCAAAATTATCCTCTCATTTTTGAATGTTTGCATTTGAATCTCCTTCCCGTTAACAAAGATACAAAGATGACCACATATATTAAATCTGAAGTAGCTATTATGATCCTTAAATTCTGCCGAGTTTACTAGTTAATCGAATACATTCCCTTTACAACATTCATCAAGCTTATATCATATCTAGAGTCTAACACACCCTTTTCATGAATCTAATGAACATATATAGATGGATCATTCTTTGAAAGCAAGCTTTGTTATACACCCATTTCATGCAACATCTAATGAATCTCACAAAGTGTAAATAATGTTTCGATTCTATTAGGAGATAAATAAAATCTTTTCCCTATCAAATTTCCTATGGTTCTTAAACATGAAACCATTTAACGATGGATATTCATCAAAACTATGCATGTAGGATCATACATAGAAATACATCTTATATCAACATCTTTAGGAATTTTCTCTCCATTGTGACCGTAAGTGAAAATTTCTAAAACACTAGAAATATTTTTAGATTACTTGACATATAGGCATGTAGTTCATGGATACACTCTTATAATTTTTCAACACCTTCAAATGTTCTTACTATCCTATATGTAATATTCATTCATGTGATCCATGTAATGAATATGAATCATATAAGGAGAAAAAATTTTGGAGATGCATAAATAGACCATTTATATGACCCCGAATCAATGATGTATCATTAACACCAACGTAAATAAACTTTGTATCTACTGAATAATTATCCATTCTGTTATGTCCTTCAAATTAGATATAACCAATTTGAAAATATTTTCAACATTGCAATTTTCCTGCATTTTATGAACAAATAGTAGATGAGGTGTCCTTGTGTGGTACTAGAAAGTATATATATGCATGCAAACCCAAGAAGTGTTGTCAACAATTGTAACCTCATCAATTCAAAGGGAGATGAAACTTGCATTCTTGACATTTTATTTTAGATATTCTTGTTCAATCATCACAAGACATCTCGCCATCTCCTAATCACTACTCTCTAACCAATGTGAATGTGGAAGGTTTGGAATCCCATTGAACTTGAAAATTTTCTTATATTCTAAAAAATCTGAAATTGGTCTAATTTTAAGAATAAAGAATATCATTAAAAATTGGGTACTTTTTTGCTTTGATTTTCATTTGCACTTTTCCAAAATTTTCATTAATGATTCCTCCTTTCTCCTAAATTTTTTGAGTTTGTTTCATATTATTTTCATACTTCTCCTTATATATTACATGCATGCACTCTTTTGTAGTTTTCCATCTATGAGTCTTCATTATTTTTCCATCATTTTTAGTGACTGTGTAATATACTTTGCCACAATGTTTCTCTATAGTGTCCAATTTAAGTTGCATTCTATGTTCTTTACCCAATTTCCAACCACAAATAGTACATCTACATTATTTGGGAGTATCACTACCATTATCTGGTTATACAGAGTTCAATGAATGGGTATTTTTCCCCAATCTACCTGAAAATACCTTCCTATTGTCTAGGATGTTTTCTTCTTTCTCACAGATTTATTTTTTTGAAGGGTCATGTCAATATCATCTTTTATTGGAATATTTTCTTTTGAACATTCATGTATTGAATGCATTTGGCAATCGGGACAATATTCTAGCTCTGGCATGTCTGGGTCAATTATATCTTCATCTAATGAAATAATTGTTTCTTTAGGGTTTATGTTACTATTTTTAAAAACAAAAAAATTGATTCAAAAACATAAAAATATATTACAAATAAAAAATTAAATCAAGTGATGAAAAAGAGGAAAAAGGTTATGATAATTTGTTACAACTTACTAGTACCCATGTTAATGTTTCCAGTGGATGCATGTTGGGTCTTCATTTTTTTGGTTGGTGAAAAAAATTTAATATGCTACTTTTTATTTTTAGTTTATTTTCCTTTTTTTGATTGTTCAGAGAATCCATTATACCTATCCATGAGAAATTTTAAAATAGATCAGTTTAATCAAAATATCAATAACATTCTAAAATTTGTAAACGAAACCAAATTCGAATGAAAATTATGCTACTGTATCAGGGCATACCGCATCCTACCGACATGAAGCATTTGACATGGTAATGACTAGTAGCATGCGATGTATGTTACTAACCGATAAAGCATGGAGTATGGTACTCGGGCCGAGAGCATGTAGTATGCTACCGCCGATGATATGTAGTATGTTGTTGGTTGGTAGCATACTTCATGCTACTCTTTGGTTAAGAGCATAATGCATCTTACCTTCGTAGTATAATTCAAGATACATTCTAGTAGCATACTTTATACTACTTGGTTGATAACATATTGTATGTTGTCACCTGATTTCATGTAGATATCAAACAATATGAAAATTTCTGGTAGCATATAGTATACTATTGGCCCATAGCATATTTTATGCTATCGAAGGTTGCATATTGTTATGCTATCACCGAAAAGCATTCTATATCCTACCAATTGTCTACATGGAGTATACAATCGACTAATAGTAAATTTATGCACTTAAAATGCTACAAAACAAATTAAAGTACCTTGAAAGCAGAAAGGAAATATTTGATGGCCGGTCATGGGTCGATGAAGATCAGCAAAAAGGAATTACAATTTTGCAAGGAATATTTGATAATCACAATTTTACGGAAGGGAAAGTTGGATGTTTGAAACTATGAATAATGAATTTTAAATACTTATATTGTATATATGTATATGTATATATGAGGTGAATTTGGCATATTTTAATTTTATGCTAAGGGAAATTTGAATGATAATAGTCAACTATTGGTGTAAACTCCTTGGCAAACCGACCCCTAAAATTGACTTTTACCCCGAAAATTTTGGCGCAGCTGGTCTTAGCTAATACCTGAAAAATTCACAAATTTCAAATTTAAAAAATTGGAATATTCGTGATGCAGAGCATCCTTTACACAAAATCATAACTCATATTGTTTTTGGGATTGTGTTTTGTGGAGTGTTGTGTGTGTGTGTTCACTCCACTAGGGAGGAATTGAGTAAATTGTGAATGTAAATTGTAATTTTATTTGTGAATTTAGTTAGTTAGAGAGGTCAATTCTAATAAGGCCATATGCATTGGCCATGAGCTTTCATTTTTAGTTGGAATGAGATATAGAGATTCATGGGAGGTTATTTATTTTTTGTCTAAGTTTGGAGGTTGTTAGAGCTCTCTTAGGAGTTGAAACAAGCATTTAGGGAGAGTCTTGTTATGTGATTCCATAAAGACCAAGTCAGGGAGAGATGAATGTATGAAATGGATTGAGAATAATAAAATTTGGTTGTACATATTGATTTATGTTTTTTTTCATATCCTCATGGAATTAGAAATCTAATATTTCCGTCAGAGAATTGAGCTCTAGAGAGGAGTCAATTCAGACTGTCATAATTTTGGTATCAGAGCGTGAAGATGATCTCAGAGGTTGTGAGTGCTGAGGTGTGCTAATCCAGAGTGCTTTGATCAGTTGTAATGTGGGTAAAATTTTAGGTTTTGAATTGCAATTATTCATGCATACATTACGGGTTCTTATCAGTTTGTATATTCAGTTTAATCGGAAGCGAGAAAAGGAGGAGAATCCTGAATTAAGGGGCCATGAGGACCAATCACAAATGTAGTTGAAGATTATCCATAACAAAAAAGTTGATCATCACCATAATTGATTGGTGTTCAACAGGCTTAGTAACGTGACGTCGAAGTCTAAGTGAAGGATGTGAAAGATTCTTGAAGCTATTAACTGGTGAATCGATCAATTGCATGCATTGAGTGGATTGGACATGCAAGAGAGACAATGGCATTGATGCATTCAGAAAATATATTATCACTACCAGTTGAATTGAGTTTTTTTAAGTTATTGTGTGAATCGATTTGAGAACAAAGAGAGAAATATCAAAGAGGAGTATGCAATAACAATGATGGCGTTTATATAATGAAAATTGGTAAAATACATTTAATAGCAGCGGCGACATAATTTGAAAGAGAGCCTTTGAAGCTTAAACATCGTTGGAAGAAACGATTTAGTGAGAGGGATATTTATTCGATCTTGTGTGGAATGTGATTTAAAGGTGCTTGGCATCAGACTGTAGGAGTAGTGAATAATGTGAGATGATTGTCAGACATGTTTGGTAAGACATGTAGATGTTTACGTTGACACAACTATTCGTGGAACAATGAATATCGAACTTGCAGTCATTTTTTGATGCGTGAGAAAGCTAGTGGGGATGAATCTTTGACTATGCGAACATTACATCTCAGTGTGAGGTGTTGGAAACAATGCTACTAACGGTACTTTGGTCCATGTTGTGCGGAAATACAGAGGCAAGATAAGAGGTGTGAACCGAATCAAATTTTCTAATAGATCATTGTTCGGGTAAAGCAAGTGACATAGGAGTGAGAATTGAGCTAGATACCACAGAAAGGTGAAAAAAACTATTAAGGAAGAGAGAATAGATGAAAAGTAGG
Source organism: Taxus wallichiana var. yunnanensis (assembly GCA_018340775.1). Classification (NCBI taxonomy): domain Eukaryota; kingdom Viridiplantae; phylum Streptophyta; class Pinopsida; order Cupressales; family Taxaceae; genus Taxus; species Taxus wallichiana. The sequence continues at coordinate 204,424,310 of CM031233.1, read as the reverse complement.
TAGAGGATTGTTGATAAGTAGAAGATAAGGATAAAAATTGAATCACATTAAGATTAAATATAATCAAAATTGCCATGATGATAGTATTCATGCAAACGGAAAGGAGATAAGAGCCTTGGAACAATAGAGGAAGATACAATGTGAATGTCCAAAGTTTATTCAAATAGAAAAGAGAAAAAAATATGAAGTCCAGGAAGAGGATGAGAAGAAATGGACAGAAGAAGAAAGTGAGTTGCAGAGCAAGATGCAACTGGTAAAAGAAATAATGGCCTGGATAAACTAGAAAAGGAAAGAAAAAGGGAAGAAAGAGAGGAAAAAGAGAAATGAATAGGAGGAATCTCTTAGAAGGAGATCAATGAAATAAAATAACACTTAACCTCAATTGAAAGTATGATTATTTCTAATATTTTGAGTAAATATATGTTTATAGGTACAAAGGAAGAAAAATAAATAAGTCAAAAGATGAAAGGGGACATGAGGATGCAACAATGGAATTGGAAAAGGCTCATTGGGAAGCCTTGAGACAAGAACAAAATTATGCAGTGAATAATTTTACACAATATTTTGTTTTGATAATTCTACTAATGTTTTTTTTTCTTTGTGAATGAAGAGATGCAGGTTGTGAGGAAGGACCTCATGGAGGAAGAAAGAAATCCTATGGAAGGCACATAGGAAAGAGGAGAAATAGGAGAATTTAATCCTATTTTTGATGAGGAAGAGGGAGTGACAGATTCCCTGGTGCAGGAAGAGGTAAAATTTATAGAAGATTTGTTTAATCTAGTTTATTATGGTTGTAATAAGAATTTAGCAACACAAGATGGATTGCAAGAGGTTGTTGAGGTGAACAAGAAACCCATAGATATGGGTGAGAAAATTTTCATATTTGATGAAGATGTAAATTTTTAGAGTGATGCTTTGTATGAAGAAACAATAGTATTTTTGGATAGGGTCATGAAGGGTGAATGCAAGGAAGAAGCACTCATTGAAGTGCTCGGGAAACCTGATATGTTTAGGAAGAGGTGTCACCAATGACATAGAATACAGTTTTGGCCGAGTTCGGTGAAGGAGAGGAAATGATTTAGCAACAAATCATGAAAAATTCAAAAGAATTAAATCTTACAAGCGGTGAAGAAACTTCTAAAGAAGAGGAGATGGAACTTTTGAAGTTCCTCAGTAATGAATATGTGGCTAGAGAGGAAACAATGCCTCAAGTTTTTAAAACTAATTGTGTTCTGAGTTGTGAATGTGCAGGATTATTAGACAAAGAGATACAAGCTATAGAGAAAAGAGCCCTTCAAGGAATCCAATCAAAAAGATAAAGATAGAGATTGTCATTTTGGAATGTCAAGTCATGAAGGAAGCAGAAATGAGAAACATGAAGTCAAAGAAATCAACCAATAAAGAAGAAACACATAAGATCTAGAAGAAGTAAAAGAAAGAAGCATAACCGCATTTGAGTAGAGCTCAATTTTTTTCCCTCATTGGGAATCGATGCTAGAGCATCCTGCATACGCAGTCATAGCTTGTATTTTTTTCAAAGTGTATTTGCATGTTCATTCCACTAGGGAGGAATTGAGTAAATTGTAATTTTACTAATGAAAAGTTAGTTAGGAGGTCAATTCTAATAAGGCCATATGCATTGGCCATGAGCTATCATTTTTAGTTGGAATGAGATATAGAGATTCATGGGAGGTTATTTAGTTTTGTCTAAGTTTGAGAGCTTTTAGAACTCTCTTAGGATTTGAAACAAGCATTTAGGGAGAGTCTTGTTATGTGATTCCATGAAGACCAAGTCAGGGGAGAGATGAATGTATGAAATGGATTGTGAATAATAAAATTTCTATGCGTATTGATTTATGTTTTTTTCTACATATCCTCATGGAATTATAAATATAATATTTCCATCATAGAATTGAGCTCTAGAGAGAAGAATCAATTCAAATGTCATCAATTCACCACTAAAATATTCCCTATACTAAAGGAAATGCGTAGAGATTACACATAAAGGGAATAAGTTCCTATATAAGTGCTTAAGTATTGGAAGAGTTCATAGAAATTGTTACAAAAGAATTACCACAAGGATTATTGCTAGCACATAGTATCAATAATCATATATACTTAATACTAGGATATAGTTTTCTAAATAAGGCATTGTATAGAATGACCCTAGAAGAAAATGAAGAATTTTGTAGACAAGTACAAAAATTATTGATAAATGATTGGTGTGCACAATTTTGAGCCCTTTTGTAGTATGAGTAGTTCTATCACCAAAGAAATGAGGATTATGACGTATGTGTGTGGTTCCTAGAGCCATCAACAAGATTACCATTAAGTATAGGTTTCCATTACCCATGATGGATGATATAATAGATTTCCTTAGTGACACGTAATATTTTTGAAGTTTGATATGAAGATTGGTTATCATCGGATTTGTATAGAGGAAGGCGATCAATGGAAACAACATTTAAAATAAAGGAATGCTTATATTAGTGGTTATTCATGCCATTTTGGTTAACCAATTCCTTGAGTTCTTTCATGAGACTAATGAATGAGGTATTAAAGATATACCTCGAGAAAATTTGTGATATTGTATATGGATGATATATTAGTGTTTAAAAAGACAAAGGGAGAGCAAATTGAATATCTACATAAGGTAATGAAGCATTTGCAAGAAAAAGAAATAATAGTGAATATAAATAATTGTATCTTTATGCACAAAGAGTTATTATACTTGGATTTCGAATGTACCGAGAAAAAGTATGTAAATTGTAGAGTGTCCTCACCCTGTAGTGTGATTGAGGCACAAATATTTCATGTTTTAGAAATATTTTATAGGAATTACTTTTGGAAATTTGGTTGGATATGTATAATGATAAAAAATACAATGAAAGGATATCATAAGGAGTTTGTGTGTACGAGAGAAGATGAGTACAAATTTTGAGAATGAAGTAGAATATTAAAGCACAACTAGTGTTAGCATTTCTAAGTTTGTAAAAGGTATTTTAGGTGGATTGTGATGTTAATGGAACAAATATTGGCATAGTACTAAGGAAATAAGGGAGACCCATAGCCTACTTTAATGATAAATTGAATGATGCAAAAAGAGATATTCAACCTATGATCAAGAGTTCTATGTGATAATCTAGGTGTTGAATAAATGGAGGCATTATTGTTATTGAATGTTTTTTTACACTAATCATCGGGTGATATAGTTCATCAATAGGCAAGATAAAGTAAAACAAATGCATATGAAGTGGGTAGAGTTCCTACAAAGTTATTCTTTTGTATTAAAGCACCATTGTGGAAGATCCTACAAAGTCATAGATGCATTTAGTAGAAGATTATTGGTGTTGACTAAAATGAATAAAAAGTGATGGAATTTGAGACCATGAAGGAGTTATTTACGTAAGAAAATGATTTCAAAGAAGCATGGGAGGCATAATAGGAACCAATGCACATGGATAGGATGCCTTGGTTAGACTATTTTATCCAAGAAGGAATGTTGTTTCAAACAGAGCAGTTATGTATACCACAAGGATCAATGCTTAATAATCGATAAGAGAAAATCATAGTGGAGTATTAGGATATCAATTTGGGAATAAAAATACATTTACACATTTGAATGAGTGATATTATTGTCCATATATGAGAAAAACCATGTGTAAGTATGTATGGAGATACAAGTTTTTTCAATTCAAAAAAGGGAAAAAACCAAAAACATGGTTATATCAGCCTTTACCTATACCAAGAATGCCATAGAAGACATTTGAGATTTTTTATAGGTTTTCAAAGAGGGAATGAAATATGGTAATCAATATATTTTATTTTATTTTATTTTGATGATAATACAAGTGATGTGACATGGATCAACCATATATTTTTCAAGGAAGTAGTGTGGTTGTCAGATAGGTTACTAATGAGCATAGTGTCATATAGGGATACTAAGTTCCTAAAACCTTTCTGAAGGAATTTTCAGAAGACCTTTGGAACAAGATTAACATATAGTTCAACCTATCATCAATAGAATGATGGATACAAAAAGGTGGTGAAAATAATATTAAGTAATTTACTTTGGAGATTAATAGGAGATAAACCAGCTCATATGATGTAATATTGGCACCTTTGTAAAAACTTTCCTAGAATAATTTAATCAACAAAAGCATAAAAAGGACCCCATTTTAAAAAAATTAAGGGAAAATTTCAAGAGGATTCATAAATTTGTGTGAGGTAATGAATAACTAAAACACATAAGTAGAGGAGTATACATAATATACACATGGATCAGATGAGGAAGTGTGCGGGAAATCGAAAAGAAGTAATTAACAATACAAAAAGTGCACGAGATAAAGGACACAAAGACAAGGAATTTGAGGAAGGAGATCAAGTAATGGAACATTTACGGAAGGAGAGGTTTCCTAAGGGGACCTATAATAAGTTGAAGTAGAAGAAAATTGGGCCATGTAAGATAGTGCAAAAGATTGGGCCAAATGCATATAAGTTAGAGTTGCCTGAGGGATTAGACATCTCTCTAATCTTCAATGTTTTATATTTATATGAGTTCCATGAAGGGGACAAAGTGTACATAGAGATAAAAGATATCATGGAAAGGATTTATATGAAGATGCACTACAAGATCAAGAAACTCTTGACCGAAGGAGGTAGATTATAGAGAGAAGGGATGAAGAAATTGAGGCCATACTAGACTCAAGGATATTAAAGAGGACATGTCGAAAGAAATAGAAGGAACACGTAGAAGAAGATGTGACATAGATACGTGTGAAGGAGCTTGTAAACTATCCCATACTCCAGAGCCTAAATCTTGATATATAGCTCAATTTTGTTTACCTAGGGAGTTTTATGTAGGATCATCATAAAATATTTAGGTGAACACCTTTGTTTTGATATTTTTTTCAAAATAAGTTAACACGTGCACAAGAATTGAAATAGACCACCTAAGAAGAAAAGTGCATGAAAGTGCACAAAATTTATAAAGGAAGGAATGAGTGGAAAATTTGATAAGATAAAAGGGGAAGATACATTTTTGGAATCCCAATTAAATGATAGGGGTGAATTACATCTTTAAACCTCTAAAACAATTTCAGATTATCATACATGCACCATTAACATTTATCCATCCATAAATGTGAGATTAACAACATGAAATAATGTACTACATAATCACAACAAAGAGAGCATACACATGCACACAATATATAAGTGGGAAACCCTCAAGGGTAAGAAAACCCATTGAAACTCTTCTTACATTACACAAAGCAAATATATTTAGTGAAGAACCAACTTCACAAGGAGTAACAACCTCTAACTTAGTAAATCGCCCACTCCATAAGGAGACTACAACCTGCCAAAATGAATAAGAACCAACCTATCCACATGATGATGATGATCTCTATGATTTTATTTTTCACCACAACTAATGGAGATATCTAATTCAATTCACACAATCTTCTTTACACCCCCATTACTTAACCTCGCTCTTTCTTCTTCCTTCTCAACTTGTCTTGGCTCTAAAAAATTTCACACATGCCCAAAATAAATATTAAACCTGTCATGCACATCATCATCACTGAAATCATGCAATAGAATATCCTTCACATCCTTAGGCAGGTCACACTTTTCCCTCTCATAAGACTAGTTCAAATTTGAACTCAAAACATTGTTTTATATGTATTTTTATCTTACAATCATGAAGGAGGTTAGTATTTATCCTTTATAATGACCAATACATTATTAAAAAATTAAAATAAATTAATTACAATGGTCACATATGACGCATATAGGTTGGCCATTCCCAAAACCACTCATCTTGCACTAGAATGCCTCAAAACCACATCACTAGGATGAGAAAAATTACTCATGCCAAAAAAATTTATTATTAAAGCTCCCATATTCACCATACATGTGTAATATAACATATAAGCACCATAAATGGTCATATATTGACTTTTACCAATCAAATAAATCCTTAAATGGTCCTAATGGCTCATATCCTTCACCAAAGAGGTGTTTTTGGCACTTTGATTTTACCTTTGGGCCTAAAGATCATCAAAGATGAGATAATATATGGAATGTGACAAATATATGGAATTCCTAGGAACTTTTAAATAACTTTTATGAAATTTATAACTCATGAAACATCTACATTCTTAAACTACAACTTTCCTCTTCACTAAAAAGAGCTTCCCAAAACTAGTTATATAAACTCGAATGATTAACACCTTCATCGTCACTTGCAAGACTTCCAAATTCCTTAAGAAGGAAAAAAATTCATCCCTAATCACTTTTTAGGTGATATAAATGATCAATAAATCCATTTCATGCATAAAAATTCAATCTTCTAGCTTGAGAAAACCTATCCTAAAATTCAACATAACTTCTTCTTCACAAATTGACTTGAAAGACCATAAAATCAAATTACCAAGACAAAAAACTTATATAAATGTAATTCCCATTTAATCATATTTATATAACATATTGGAACTCCTTCCAAATCAAAGTGGAAGGCCTTCGACCAAGCCAATCTATGTAAAATGATTCATATGCCTTCTTAGACTCACGAATTGACCATTAGTCCAACTTGCTCCATCACCAAAAAAACCACTTCCAATCTTAACAAAATCATGTAACATACTTAGAAATTATTTATAAACACTCATAAACCTTCACCAAACTTGAACAACTTATAATCATCAACTTTCCTCTTGTAGTTACTTAGCACCCTTGCTAGAATGAACAACCTTCAAACTTGACCCTCAAATATCAGCTCATAAATTCTATATACCATATAAAAAAATTTAATATACCATTGGAAATATCTCCTAAAAATATTCACAACACAACTTTAATCAGCTCCTAACTCATCTTGTAGCTCCCGTAATGTTAATTTTACTTAAAGTCGCTCCAAATCGCCCTGTAAACCAATCTTCATAAATATGGAACACTTTGGAATATTTCAAAATAACCATTACCTAAAAAATTCATATTCATATATAAAAATCCAATGCTAACATAAATTTCCAATATAGATGTTACCTTATTTGGGAAACTTCTACTTAAACTACAATTCTTCATAAACAAGCATTTTCATGTGGGGCCCACATACTTTCACAAGAAATATCTTACCTTTATGGAAATATGGAAGAGTCCTATAAAACATCCAATCATCACTTTTTCATAAAAATTAAAATGGTCTTGTACACTCAATCTTCTTCAAGCTACTCTTAGCAAGGGTTTTTCTTAGGGTTTCAAACCAACTTACCTTCTTAACGATCATTCATAAAAATATGACTATAAAACCAAATCATTATTTTTATGAAACCTTCATAACTGACATATAGAAATATACTCCAAATATCTCAGGTCCCCATGCAAATCATTCAATTCCCAATGAGCATCAAAAGGCCCATGTTTTCTTTTAAAAACACACTGAAACTTACCTAGTTTTACCAAAATTTGCATATATTCAAAAAAAATTCTTTAGAATGACCTAAAATTTTCATGAAGCATCATGAAAACATACTTCTACCTGTACATATCATCCATATAGCTCAAATATATCTCAAACTCTCCAACCATTAATACTTTTGTGTTTACTTTTTTGTTTTCTATAGTTTTCTTCCCAAGGACCTCATAAATACATCATACCACTGAATATTGACTTGAAAATCACCATTAACCTCAAGTAAACTTCCACTATAATATTACCAATACCATGCTTCAACAAGACTGGTCAGCTCCAAATCACATACCTCTACCTCATTTTACATGCACTAGGGCTAGAAACAATCCTGGAATGACCTAACTCAACCATAAACTGACCATGATGACCTCATACGAGACTCATAAACACCTATGACACATAATTAAAACTATGTGTGACCTCATAAAACACTCCAATGAGCTCAAGAGAGCTCATACCATGACTAGGCCTACTCAACCATGCACCAAGACCTCCTAGAACTCACCAAACATGGACACTACCAATCAAACTTCATGTTTGACATCTAATTAACACCTCATAGAGACTTACAAAACACCATGAAACTATTTTAAATAAATGGATTTGACATTAATGACAACACAAACACACAATGACCAACAATCTCCCTTTATCATTGATGGCAACCACCTTCAAAAACATTGATGGCAACCAACAAGACCAACACACCTACTTGACTCTTTTCCATGTTTCTGATGTTTCTCCCCCTTTTCCATCTATTAAAAATACTACAATGCTACTACAACATGGAAAATGAAAACACAAGACAAGAACAATGAAAACAATGCTAAAAACCCAACTTACTTGACACAATAGCTCCTTGGGACTTAAATATCTCCTCTTTGTCTCCTTTAACAACACATGAAGATCCTATGGACTCGATAAAATATACAAACTAGCCCCCTAGACATTTTGATTCCATTTTGTCTTCATTATTTTTAAACACCTCATTTTTAGGTCTTTTCAATTCTCAAGACTACAAATATTTACCTTCAAGGCTAACCAAAACACTATTTAGACCAATGTCCCTAAAGCTCATTCTCAAACCAAAAATTCCAACTTTCTTAGCATTATAAAAACAAAAACTCATCATGATAAACACTTTCAAGGATCCCCGTGACTCATGTCATCTAACTCTAACTGAAAACACATCATTTATATTCTTACCTAGCTTATAATTTTTTGTAGATGTTTAAGTCATTTATCACAATCTCTAAGCCACAATTTTAGTATACTCTACCTTAATTCATCTTCTTCAAGCACTTAAATGAATTCTTGGAGAGTTAAACCAAGCTCCCCTATCTAAGTACATGTAGACTTACTTGTATTTCTTCACTTTCTTCCTATTAATATCACTATAAACATTTGGAATTGCTTATACCTCTTGTTACCTATGAACCTTGTGGTCATCTTTCACACATTTAAGACCTTAGTATTATTTCTTAGTAAACTACAATACCCTTCATATCTCTCGGCTTGCTCATGGGAAACTTTTCATCTTGGATGGGACCAAAATTTTCTTCCCTATCTCTAAAAGATCAATTCTGACCAATTTTAAGCTTTCCAATTTGTATTTCATTGATATATATCAAGAACCATGCAATATTACTATTCATACACATATTTGGGTCTTAACTCTTTTAACCAACTACAAACATCTATTTTGCAATATTTTTTTAATTATTTCCGACTTATTGTAACTAGTATAATATCACCTTCTATCTTTTACACTCATAACATGCTCTATTTTAGTACTTACACACATTCATTCTTTAAGCTCCAATGGATCGCTTTACTCACCCATGCTTAAATATGTACACTCATTTCATCTGTCAAAAAAATATTTTCATCTCAAATCGGGAATGACCTCCATACATAGTATCATACTTTCTTACATCTTTATGTATAATAACAAATTATACTTTTAAACCATTAAAGAGTCTTGTCTAACTTGAGACACTCTTTAAATCATCCCCATTTCAAAGTTATCGTAATTTCTTTACATCATTTTATATATTGTTTAACTATAAAAACTTTAAGGAAAGGGAAAAACTCCATGGTACTCTATTATCTTCCTTTAAGGGAATTATTCAACATTGTAGCCTCTTGATACACATAACTCCATGTTTATAATAGGGAAAGAAGCACTCCTTTAGGTATTTCCATTGATCGTAACACCAACATTTGGTCTTCAACAAACATCTTCACATTTTACTCACAAAGCATGATTTATCTTTGATGAGTTTATACAAATCGAGGATTTAAGAATAAATCATTTTGGATGATAACACACCAAAAAAATTTCCTAAACATTTGAATATACCTCCTCATGACAATTAACTACATGGATACTTCACAAACTTTACACCTTAGATAATATCATCAATTTTGACTAGATCAACAAGAGACATTCCAATTTCAAAATCTCTCAAATATATCATGTCAAGAGTGTTAAGTTCATAAAATTAGAATAAGTGGACTTTTGACACATCACATATGTCATTCAACAACTTAGACCTTTGATTAAGACAACAAATTTTAAACAAATAGGTTTTTCTAAACACAATATTCCTTACATTGAATAGCCTTCAAAAGCTTGGAAAACCTTGGACATTTCTCAACAACTATCTTACCATCCTTAATAACCATACTTGATGAGTGAACATAGACACATTTTCACCTTTTTTATACCTCAATCACACCTACAAAATATTGAAAAGAGCTTATCTAAGTTTGAGTCTTCAATCTTTCTTTAAAATCACTTGACTCCCCTTGGGGTGAGCATGAAACATTCTTTTTCCTAAAACCATCAACTTCGACTATGATATCACTATAACTCGTATTCAATCTTACACCTTTCAAATTTCTAACTATAGCTTCATGAAGTGCACTCAAGATTCCTTTGACCATCTCTCCTAGTCACTGTAACATCTCCCTTTTGCTCTTGCATAGAACCCTTGACACCATCCTCTGTATAACCAATGATACAATTATAGGTCACACTTTGTTCATTAGAAATCTTGATAATATCATTCTTCCCCTGAAGTCATGACCTCAAACAAAAATAAAATATTCAATTCTTCAATTTATGTATTTTTAGATGTCATAGCCCAAATTAGGGTCTAAGAACACACATCTCCTGTAATGCTCTTTTATGTTCTCAAAGGATTACCATATATGCCTCTACACACCCAAATCTATCAAATTTCAACTAAGAAGAATAAGTATTGATACATTGAAGAACACCTCTTGATAAAAGGATCACCTAGATATATATCCTCACACACCTTTTATCATCTTCAAACTTGAGGTACCCAATAGACATTTAACTTGCACACACACAAACCTACAAAAAGATTACCATCCTCAACCTCTTGAGATTTCAATACACTATGAATGACATATGTACTCCGACATTATTAACTTGAAACCTTAATCAACTTTTATACCATACTCAGATGTAATACGTGACTTATTTATCTTATCAATGCCATTTTATGAAGCATAACTTGTTACCTTCATCCAGAATACAGAGACCATTTTCACTTTGTAATACATATATAGAAAATCCTACACATAGACTTATTCTTTAGATAAAACATCAACTATAGATTCATACCTTCAATGGCTTGACAATGTTCTTAACTCTCCTTTTGGCTAATGTTAGATTCAAATATCAGCTTTCCTAGGCACTTTGAATAACCCCATAGATTCTCAAACACAAATTTTCACTTTGGTGAACCTTTCTAACCTTAGTAACAAAAATCCTTGGTGTCAAATTAGAATGACATGATTCAGAGCACCTTTTAGCCTTGATAACCACTAACAACCCCTTTTGATACACATACACAACTAGAGATTCATGTCATTATATTGAAACCAAGGCATAGTATTATGACATTTGACTTAGACTTAAGAGCACATAAGACCAATTCAAATCTCAACAATTTTTCACTTTTGTCACAATCTAAGACACAACACTATAGATACATGTTAAAAGACACCATAATGACAATAATGAATTCTTACACTTACATACAGACCTCCTTCGACAACAGATGGACTAGCCAAAATCTCAATCACACATGACAAAGCTATGAACACTCTTTGATCTTGACATCGCATGATTACTATGGAATCAAAAAAACTCAAACACTTAAGAAGCTTAGACTCACTCATGATGCATATGGTTTTATTTAACTTGAGTAACATGACCATGAAGCACACACCTATAAGTATCTTTAATAAGATGAAAAGAAGACAAACCTATGACTACATAACAAACTCCGAGAAATATACATCGTAGTCTTCTCATATTGACAAATAAGGGCATAAAGCGGACCATGATAGACATGCCACAACCTTTAAACAAAGACAACAAGAAAAACTAAGCCACCTATACCTATGAAGGACTCAAAATACATTAATAGATAACATAACATACCTTAGAACACTTGAAGTGTTCCAAATTCCTAAGATCTTCATATTTTCATTTATAGGGAATGTATTGTATTTAGGCACATATGGTCTTCTTCACTTATGATCCCTTTAAATAAGGAAGACATACCTCATTGATATGATTTGGGCCCTTCTTTAATGAATCTGATTAAATTAGGCTTCACTTTAGACTGATAATCAGTTTCCTTGACCTCCTTGACAAGAGAAACCTCCTTCATTACCATATGATTTGACATGACAGTCTTAGGCTCATTCATGGGCTGATTTTCCTCTTGAAAAATATTTCATTTAATGCTTGAAACATATCAACAACCCTTGGTGATTCACCTTGGAGACAAGATCTAGTAACATGTCCTTGTTTGTGACACTTATGACATACAACATCATTATTATTTATTCTTGATTCCAAACACACTTAAGTTCATCAAAAATTCTTATCTTTATGGTCACACTCACAACATGAATTACATTCACCCTTGAAGAAACCCACATCATTCCTAGGAGAACTCCTTTTGAAATCTCTAGCTCTATGACCAAAATCATGACAAACAAAGAAATATCCATTGAATGAAGAAACATACCTCATAGCATTAGGTTGTCTAACTCGGTTAGACCTTCTTAAATGATCCCTTTTGATCACCTTCTCATTTTATTTGGAATTTGGACCAACTTCAATATCACTCTTCACATGTTTTCCTTCAAACCCTAGGCCTATTTTGTCACTAGCCACCATTTGGATTTCTAAAATCCCATCAAGAGCTTTAGATCTCTTCTCGAGTTTCTCATACATCTTCAACTTACTAGATGCATTCTCCAAATATGATTCTAGGGATTTTATTTTTCTTAATACCTAGAACAAGTTTCTTCTTTCTCCTTTAGGGCTTTAGACAAACTTTCCACTTGATTTTTCAAACCATTGATGGGTTGATCTTGATATTTATCCATATCCTTGATATGATCTCGGTATCTAATAATTATTGACTAAGCTATTTCATTTATCCTTCGAATACAACCTCAATATCTGAAGACTTACCCATTTCATTATGCTTCTAGAATCCCCTTCAAGTTGTTAGACTTGCTTCCCAAGGACATACAATGATACTAATTGTTGGAATAAAAATGAATTGGTAGGGGGATGAGTTAGTTCTTTAAACCTTTGAAATAATTTCAAATTATCATACATGCACCATTAACATTTATCCATCCATCAATGTGAGATTAACAACATGAAACAATCAACCACATAAACACAACCAAGAGAGCATACACATGAACACAAGATATAAGTGGGAAACCCTCAAGGGGAAGAAAAATACTGAAACTCTGCTTATATTACACAAAGAAAAGATATTTAGTGAAGCACTAACTTCACAAGGAGAACTAACCCCTAATTTAGTGAAGAACCCATTCTAAAAAGAGGATACAACCCCCAAATATGAATAAACACTAACCCAACCACTTGATGATGATGATATTTAATTTTTTACCACAACTAATGGAGATCTCTAGTTCAACTCACACAATATTCTTCAAACCCTCATTTCTTCAACTCACTCTTTCTTCTTCCTTCTCAACTTGTCTTGGCTCTAACACTGCACACATGCTAAAGTCATTTATTTACCCTTAATACCTTTACTAACCCCAAGCATGCTATCCTATCACTCAACGAGCACCTTTGGACACTCACTCGAGGCACTCGTAGGCACTAAGCCCCTCCCTTATGTGAGCTTTGTGAGATGGTTCTACCATTAATGGATTATAATTTGCAAAATCATAAGTACGTTCACTTATTTAAAGAGGTAGAAGATGCAACTAATGATCCACACCTTAATGCATTACAAAAACTAAATAACATTGTAATAAGCATAATAAACCAGATCTGAGCCATGATAGTCATATAACATGAGGGTTTACACCCTTAAACAAAATATACATAATGAACCCATATATATATATATATATATATATATATATATATATATAGATTTAACATAGTTTAGGTAGCCACATTACAATCAAAAGGGTCATCTCAGACCATATACAATAAATGATAGGAATTAACTCCCTCAAACTCTCTCTAGTATGAGACCTTAAATATACCTTTCCCATGTTAACCCTTGTTATATATCCTAGTGCCATACAGAGGCTTATGGCATCCCTTACAACCTTTAGCACTAAGTTCTCTAAACCCTAGCATTATTGCAACACTTCATACTCTCCTTCTCTTTCTCTGCATTCTCTATGCATTCTCTCTATCTCCCATTTCCTCTCTTCTATCTCTGTCTCTAGCCCGAGCATCTCTTTTTATAAGATCAGCACCCACCACCATGCCTTCTCTCTTAAATAGATTGCATGTCAAGTGTCGATGTGGTCCTCCAATGGTGAATGCTTATCCCTTTACAAACCCTCCACTCTCTATAATGATGTCTTTTGGGAATATTCCTTATGGGGGAATATCCTTTTCTTGACCTCTAAGGTTCCGGTGGGCACCGTATCCAATCATCACGCATAGTTGGGTCCTCACATTTTTACTCAAGTGCCTCTAGAATTACAAATATGACTAAGTCACTTAAACTCGTGTTCTTCTTCCCAGTAGCGCCTTGGTTTCACTAAAACCCTTCTTAAACCACTTTTTCCTACACACTTTTCCCGAGCACCCTTCTTCTCACTATTCCTATGTGCACATGCCCTTTGGTACTCATCCAATATTATAGGGCCCAACATCACCCCACACTAAGCATGTTCTCCATCCTTAGAAACAACTTGATTCTTCAAAGAATAAAGAAGAGTTGGACAAGGACAATCTAAATAAATAATGAAAGAATAGAAGAATCTAGTACTGTTGGAGGAGAAGTGGGAATTCCTTCTTTACTTGTTGCTTCAATCTTTTCGCAAGAATAGACATCCACCTCACCCTACGCTTGATGAAGTAGGTCACCTACTAGAGCGCTCACTTCATAAAAACTCAATTTTCCACTCTTAGCATTCAATGTATCTAATATTCCTTCTAGTTGCTTGCTAAGATCTTCCAGCGCGTCCATTCTGTGAGTGACCTGGGGATATAACTCCTTAAGATGATTCTTAATCGAACCTCGTAAGGTTTCACATGCTTAAAATTTTTTATCAACCTCTATTGGGATCTTATCCTGCTCCACCTTATTTCCTTTGTTCTTCTCTTGAAACTCCTTCAGATCCACCTCATGCATAGCAAAAAGTTTTCTTACTACCCTATCTCTATCAATATAATTGTCAATAACAACCTTAACCATTTGTGTGGCAAGTATTCACGACAGTGGTAAGGAGCTCGAGAAGATGAATTAACTGTCTCCCGCATCTTGGCTTTTCTTCCTCCTTCTAGCGCACTAATGCCTCTTCTGTTGATTCATGTGGGTGGTTTCCTCTACATGGTGAGGATGCAGGTAAAGTATTCCAAGAATTACATGGTTGACTTGTATTTTTGTTCGGCGAGGTCCATCGACACTAAAATTCTCCTCCGTAATTTATATTACATTAATGTATGTATTAGGAATAATATGTTGTTAAGTATAATTAGTAGTAGGTCTCGATGAAGATAACGACGCTAATACGACGATGCCACCAATAATGTATAGTACGGTAATAGTCAAAAGTACAATAGCAATGTTGTGGTAAAAAGTAAATATTTATTGTAAGTGGTCCAAGAATGTTAAAATGTCAAAGTTGGGGTAAGTAGAGAAGTAGGGTCTACATGATTAGGAATTAGAAATATTATATTGGTAATAAGGACAAGGAGTGAGGTCATAAATATTTTGTGTATTTTATTTGTAAAAGTCTAAAAATGTGGAACCCATGTGAAATGATAAGGTTTATCTTATCTTAAAAGATAAGCTTACATGTACGATAAGAGTTAAGGTATGGAATATGATTCGTCAGAGGGATTTCTTATCCTATCTTAGAGATAAGATGGATAAGCCAAGAAGTTCTATAAATAGAGAGGCCACCCCCTCATTTGAAGCATAGAGGGAAGTAGTGAGAAATATTGTATGAGTAAGTGTGTAAAGGAAGCCATCATTTTGAAGGTGTGTTAAAGAAGCCATTAAGAGGTGTAATTGTGAATTTTCTCCCATAGTATTGGTGGAAGGCAAGTGAAGTCAGTAACACTTGAAGTACCTCATGGGTGAGATAACAATTTCATGTTAATATTATAATTTACACTGATATTTCAGATTTATCATCATTCCTTCTTATCATAGTCTATGGTATATTCTTGTGTTATGTTTGTTGTTGTGTTTCAGATTACATCCACCAAACTAAAGGTTGTGCATTAGTAAATAATCATAAAGACGAGGAGTTCCCTGTGAAGAATTATCATAGTGTTCGATTGGTGATGACATTTTGGTTCCGCATTGTCGGACCATTCCTCGTTGGTGGATTTTCCGGAGAGATATTCCCACTTAGTCAAAAACATTTAGAGGGTAACCTTGTTTTTACATGTGTATAGTAGTTACCATGGTAAAGTCACTTTTTACCATGAATAGTATTTACCGCAAAGAAAGTCACTTTTTACCGTGAATAGTATTTATCACAAGAAAACTTCACTTTTACCGTGAATAGTGTTTACCACAAGTAAAGTCAAGTCAAGTTTTACCATAGTTTATCGTGGTCATTTCTATTTTCTATTATAGTGATTAATAATTATTTGTGCACATAAGTCTTGTTGATTGACTTGTGGGTTGGTATTTCACTATGGTTACTTTTAAAAATGGGGAAGATTCCTATTTTTTCAGCCCAATCTAATGAAGATGCTTCCTCTTTCATTCAAGAGTTTAAATGATCTTGTATTTGTAATGGCCTTATAAGAAGGGAACAATGGACTGAATTTTTTCCTACCTTTTTGGATCTTTTAGGTGGTTTGAAACACTAGGTGATTGAAAAACTCATGGGATTTATTTAACTAAAAGTTTTTCAAGAATTTGGTGAACAAATGAAATATGCAGATCTCATGATCGATATCACAAAGCTATCCCAAGGAGAGAAGGAGAAGATAAGGGATTATCATGCTTGTGTTCTAGAGCTAAGGAGGAAGCTCGATGCCCAGATCCGGAAGGAAGGATTAGTGGATGGGTTGATGAATGGTGTGGATAATCTCCTCTGTAAGCACTTCATTCTTGGGATGAAGCCAGAGATCAGACAACGAGTGAAGTATGACCACCCAGCTACCATTGAACAAGCAAAGGAGATTGCAAGAAGGCAAGAAGAAAGCATGGAAGAGGAGCCCAAAGAAATTATTGCTAAAGTAGAGCCTACACCAACACCTTTGGTCCATAATCCACAACCACTCTCGGTGAGCACAAATCTTTCTCCTAGTACATCTACTGAGTATGAAGATCTACTCAAGAAGATGGGCCAGTTAACTATTAATCTTCTTCAAGGAAAAGAATTTAGTTCTCAGGGAGGAGATAGAGGTCCAAAAAGAAATATTTCTAAAGTCATATGTTATGGTTGTTATAAAAAGGGTCATTATAAGTATAATTGTCTAGATAGAGCTTCTACATCTGGTACAAGAGATAATGATAAAGGAAAAGCACCTGTGAATTCTTTTGATGTAGTAGATAAGAGCATAAATAATGAAGTAGATGTGTTTGTAATAAAAAGAAAGAAAGAAAAAGATAACCAAGATGGAAATGATCCTAAGAAGATGAAAGGAGAAACTAGTAAGAAACATAGGAGAAGAAAGTTGGGTGTGCAGGATTTTCTGATTTCACAGGGACAAGGACCATACTCCATCTTAGAAGATCTATCCAAAAGGCCTGCAAATATTACATATGGTCAACTCTTGGCTATGTCTTCTGAGAAGAGGTGGGAGCTGCGAAGTGGACTCAATGCTCGATGAAGGAAGGAGGTTGAGGTCCCTGTTTTGGAGGCAGAGGTGGATCCCTACGCTCCACAAGCTGAGGTATTATGTAATGGTATTTCAATTCATGATGTCTTAGTTGATGGAGGTGCTATAGTTAATGTAATGACCGAGTCTGTAATGAATATGTTGGGTTTAAAAATTGATCACCCCTCAACACTTATGTTAAGGTCATTAAATAAGGGAAAAACTAAACCAGAAGGTGTTGTTTCAAATGTGGCAATATCTCGTTATGGGTGTCAGATGTGTGGTAGAGACTTTCAGGTGATGAAAATGGTACTGTTGCATACCAATGTTGTTGGGAAGACCATGGCTAAGGAGAGTTCATGCAAGAAACTACTGGAATGAAGGCTTCATGACACTTGGACGTGGTAGAGAGAGGGTGAAGATAAATGTGATCCCTCAACATCATAAGACATAACCTGTGGATTCAAGTGATGAAACTGATGATTGGACATCCTCTGATTACTCTAGTACCAGTGAAGTGGACATAAAAGATGAAGAAAGTGAGGTTGATGTTTCGGTCATGGATATCCTTCCAGTCACACCGACTCATGAACCCATAAAATTATCTAAAGAAGAAATTGATGATCATCTCCAACAAATAAAGATTGGTGATGTTGTGATGGAGAGTGAGAAGGAATCCTACCTCCAGCTCTTTCAAAGGTACATACACCTATTCACTTTTGATTACAAGGAACTCCATCAAGTAAGTTGGGTAGAACATTCTATTGAGCTGGTAGATGGTGCTAAGCCCATAAAGTAAATGCCATATAGAATGAATCCTAATTTTTCCAAGACTGTAAAAGAAGAAATAGATAAGTTGTTTGATGCAGGATTCATATTTGCTGTGGAGAATTCAGAATGGGTTTCTCCCATTGTGATCTCAATAAAAAAGAATGGGAAGCTATGCATTTGTGTTGATTATAGGAAGCTCAATAAGGCAACAAAGAAGGATCATTACCCTCTTCCATTCTCAGATCAGATCTTGGATGAAGTAGCTAACCAAGAGTGTTATAGTTTTTCATGGATATAACGGATACAACCAAGTTCGTATAATGGAGAAAGATCAACTCAAGACCACATTCACCACTCCTTGGGGAACGCTTGCTTATAGAGTTATGCCTTTGGGTTGTGGTAATGTAACGTTCCAACAACAGCTGTTGTTTGATGAATAGGTGTTCGAACCCTACATCGGGAACTTCATCGAGTATTTTCGGATGATTTTTACATCTATGGGAGCAAGATGGACCACCTGCACTAGATGGAGACAACATTTCAAAGGTTAGATGAAGCACAAGCCTCACTAAACCCTACAAAGTGTGTCTTTGGATGTTCTAAAGGTGTTTTGTTAGGGCATGTCAGTATCCAGAGATGGTATTGTACCGATCCCGATAAAGTTTCAAAATCAAAGAGTTACCATTTCCTATGAATAGAAGTAAGTTGAGATCATTTTAGGCCATGTGGGTTACTATAGAAGGTTCATCAAAATTTCTCAAAGATCGCATACCACTAACCCAGCTTCTTGAAGAAGGATGTTACTTATGAACCAGAAATAAGGGCATGAAGCTTGAACAATCAAGGAAGCCTTGGTGTCTTCACCTATTTTAAAGAATCCAGATTGGAGCAAGCCATTCATTGTGTATATTGATGCCTCAGATGCAACACTAGGAAGTACTCTGAGCCAAAAGGATGAAAATGGGAATGATCATCCAGTTTACTTTGGGAGTAGACAAATGAGCAGTGCTGAGGTAAATTATACTGTAACAGAAAAAGAGGCTCTAGCTATCATTTTTGTTGTAAAGAAGTTTAGAAATTACTTGCTAGGGTAGAAATTTATAGTGTAATAAAGATCATCGTGCTCTAAAATATATTGTAAATAAGCCTAACCCATTAGGAGGATAGCAAGATGGATAATTTTTCTACAAGAATTTGAATTTGATATTATAGATAGGCCAGAAAGAAGCATGTCAATGCAGATGCACTCTCTCGAGCCTATGATGGTTTAGGTTCATCTTGGTGATGATGATGATTTCCCGATGCAACATTGTTATCCTCGACACAATCCTCTAATGAATACATAGATATTTGGAATTATCTGAATGAATTCAAGTTTCCTGATGGTGCCAATGCAAAGACTAAGAGGAAGATTACTCAAGCTAGTCATCCATATTCTATTCTGCATGGAGTATTATTTCGAATAGGACCTGATGGACAGTATAAGAGGGCAGTTGGACGTGATCAAGGGAAGGAGCTGATAGAAGAATTCCACAATGGTACATGTGGAGGACACTTCTCTGGACAACTTACAACAAGAAGGATCTTGGATGCAAGTTATCACTAGCCCACTCTTTTTAGAGATTGTTATAATTATTGTAAGACATGTGATATTTGTCAAACACATGGTAACCGTAAGACTTCATCAGCTCCATTATGCCCTATTCTTCCACTTGGTCCCTTTGAAAAGTGGGGAATAGACATTATAGGTCCACTTCCAACTACCCCATGCCAAAATAAGTATATTGTAGTTGCCATAGATTATTTAACCAAGTGGGTCAAGCTAGGCCATCAAAACAACTTCCATGGATGAAGTGGCAAGGTTCATATATGAACGCATTATCACCAGATTTGGTTGTCCATTAGAAATTGTAATAGATCAAGGAAGCCACTTCATTAATGAGGTGGTAGAAGCCCTAGTCAATAAGTTTTCTATTAAGCACAGGAAGGCAACAACATACAAGCCAAGCACAAATGGACATGTGGAACAAACAAATTTTGTGTTGTGTCAAATTCTAGCAAAAGATGCAGCCTTGCAGTACATAAGTGGGATAAAAGGATTCATGCAAGCATTGTGGGCATATAGGCAACATCAAAGTCAAGCAACATGATACTCCCATTTCAGTTGGCTTATGGCATTGATCCAGCTTCTTCCTATTGAGTTTGATATTCCCACCGTGAGAGTTATGAAAATGAAAGGATGGATGAAAGTGATTCAAGAAAAGAAAGTTGGTACATCTTCATTTGCTAGAGGAAATGAGGGAAATAGCGAAGGATACAAGCTATAAGAAGAAAATGAAGTAAAGGAATACTTTGATCAAAAGATCCATTGGTCTCCATTTCATGTGAATGACTTGGTTCTAGTATATGATTTGAGATACAAAAAAAGAGATAGAGAAAATTTCTTCCAAAATGGATGGGGCCCTACAAAATAGCAGTTGTGCATGAAAATGGTACATACCGACTGGAGGAATTGGATGGCACTCCCATTACAAAATGGGTCAACCATGACAAGTTAAAGATTTTCCAAGCACCGGAATAGTCTACTCCGAGGACGGAGTAGAAGCTAGGAAGGGGGAAGATGTCGACACTAAAATTTTCCTCCGTAATTTCTATTTCATTAATGTATGTATTAGGAATAGGATGTTGTTAAGTATAATTAGTAGTAGCGTCTCGATAGAAGATAACGGTGTTGCCGGTACGACACCGCCAATAATGTATAGTACGGTAATAGTCAAAAGTACAATAGGAATGTTGTGGTAAAAAGTAAATATTTGTCGTAAGTGGTCTCAGTAATGTTAAAATGTCAAAGTTAGGGTAAGTAGAGAAGTAGGGTCTACATGATTAGGAATTAGAAATATTATATTGGTAATAAGGACAAGGAGTGAGGTCATAAATATTTTGTGTATTTTATTTGTAAAAAGTCTAAAAATGTGGAACCCATGTGAAATGATAAGGTTTATCTTATCTTAAAAGATAAGCTTACATGTACAGATAAGAGTTAAGGTATGGAATATGATTCATCAGAGTAGATTTCTTATCCTATCTTAGAGATAAGATGGATAAGCCTGGAAGTTCTATAAATAGAGAGGCCACCCCCCTCATTTAGCATAGAAGGAAGTAGTGAGAAATATTGTATGAGTAAGTGTGTAAAGGAAGCCATCATTTTGAAGGTGTGTTAAAGAAGCCATTAAGAGGTGTAATTGTGAAGTTTCTCCCATAGTTATTGTTGGAAGGCAAGTGAAGTCAGTAACACTTGAAGTACCTCATGGGTGAGATTGTAACAATTTCATGTTGATATTATAATTTACACTTATATTTTAGATTTATCATCATTCCTTCTTATCATAGTCTATGGTATTCTTGTGTTATGTTTGTTGTTGTGTTTCCAGATTACATCCACCAAACTAAAAGTTGTGCATTAGTAAATAATCATAAAGACGAGGAGTTCTCATTGAAAGAATTATCATAGTGCCGATTGGTGATGACATTTTTGGTTCCCGTTGTCGGGACCATTCCTCGTTGGTGGATTTTCTCTGGAGAGATATTCCCACTTAGTTAAAAAACATTCGAGGGTAACCTTGTTTTTTTACCATGTGCATAGTAGTTACCATGATAAAGTCACTTTTTACCATGAATAGTATTTTACAAAGAAAGTCACTTTTTATCGTGAATAGTATTTACCACAGTAACTTCACTTTTTATTGTGAATAGTGTTTACCACAGTAAAGTCAGTTTTTACCGCAGTAAGTCAAGTTTTACCATAGTTTACCATGGTCATTTCTATTTTCTATTATAGTGATTCCAATTATTTGTGCACATAAGTCTTGTTGATTGTACTTGTGGGTTGGTATTTCACTATGGTTACTTTTGAAAATGGGGAAGATTCCTATTTTTTCAGCCCAATCTAATGAAGATGCTTCCTCTTTCATTCAAGAGTTTAAACGATCTTGTATTTGTAATGGCCTTATAAGAAGGGAACAATGGACTGAATTTTTTCCTACCTTTTTGGATGGTTTAGCCCTTAGGTGGTTTGAAACACTAGGTGATAATGTGAAAAACTCATGGGATTTATTAACTGAAAGTTTTCTTGAAGAATTTGGTGAACAATAGAAATATGTAGATCTCATGATCGATATCACAAAGCTATCCCAAGGAGAGAAGGAGAAGATAAGGGATTATCATGCTCGTGTTCTAGAGCTAAGGAGGAAGCTCGATGCCCAGATCTGGAAGGAAGGATTAGTGGATGGGTTGATGAATGGCATGGATAATCTCCTCTGTAAGCACTTCATTCTTGGGATGAAGCCAGAGATCAGACAACGAGTGAAGTATGACCACCCAACTACCATCGAACAAGCAAAGGAGATTGTAAGAAGGCAAGAAGAAAGCATGGAAGAGGAGCCCAAAGAAATTGTTGCTAAAGTAGAGCCTACACCAACACCTTTGGTCCAGAATCCACAACCACTCTCGATGAGCACAAATATTTCTCCTAGTACATCTACTGAGTATGAAGATCTGCTCAGGAAGATGGGCCAGTTAACTATTAATCTTCTTCAAGGAAAATAATTTAGTTCTCAGGGAGGAGATAGAGGTCCAAAAAGAAATATTTCTGAAGTTGTATGTTATGGTTGTTATAAAAGGGTCATTATAAGTATAATTGTCCAGATAGAGCTTCTACATCCGGTACAAGAGATAATGATAAAGGAAAAGCACTTGTGAATTCTTTTGATGTAGTAGATAAGAGCATAAATAATGAAGTAGATGTGTTTGTAATAAAAAGAAAGAAAGAAAAAGATAACCAAGATGGAAATGATCCTAAGAAGATGAAAGGAGAAACTAGTAAGAAACATAGGAGAAGAAAGTTGGGTGTGCAGGATTTTTTGATTTCACAGGGACAAGGACCATACTCCATCTTAGAAGATCTGTCCAAAAGGCCTGCAAATATTACATATGGTCAACTCTTGGCTATGTCTTCTGAGAAGAGGCAGGAGCTGCGAAGTGGACTCAATGCTTGATGAAGGAAGGAGGTTGAGGTCCCTATTTTGGAGGCAGAGGCGGATCCCTATGCTCCACAAGCTGAGGTATTATGTAATGGTATTTCAATTCATGATGTCTTAGTTGATGGAGGTGTTGTAGTTAATGTAATGACCGAGTCTGTAATGAATATGTTGGGTTTAAAAATTGATCACCCCTCAACACTTATGTTAAGGTCATTAAATAAGGGAAAACTAAACCAGTAAGGTATTGTTTCAAATGTGGCAATATCTGTTATGGGTGTCAGTATGTGTGGTAGACTTTCAGGTGATGAAAAATGGTACTGTTGCATACCCAATGTTGTTGGGAAGACCATGGCTAAGGAGAGTTCATGCAAGAAACTACTGGAATGAAGGCTTCATGACACTTGGATGTGGTAGAGAGAGGGTGAAGATAAATGTGATCCCTCGGCATCATAAGACAAAACCTGTGGATTCAAGTGATGAAACTGATGATTGGACATCCTCTAATTACTCTAGTACCAGTGAAGTGGACACAGAAGATGAAGAAAGTGAGGTTGATGTTTCGGTCATGGATATCCTTCCAGTCACACCGACTCATGAACCCATAAAATTATCTGAAGAAGAAATTGATGATCATCTCCAACAAATAAAGATTGGTGATGTTGTGATGGAGAGTGAGAAGGAATCCTACCTCCAACTCTTTCGAAGGTACATACACCTATTCACTTTTGATTACAAGGAACTCCATCAAGTAAGTTGGGTAGAACATTCTATTGAGCTGGTAGATGGTGCTAAGCCCATAAAGCAAATGCCATATAGAATGAATCCTAATTTTTCCAAGACTGTAAAAGAAGAAATAGATAAGTTGCTTGATGTAGGATTCATATTTGTTATGGAGAATTTAGAATGGGTTTCTCCCATTGTGATCTCAATAAAAAGAATGGGAAGCTACGCATTTGTGTTGATTATAGGAAGCTCAATAAGGCAACAAAGAAGGATCATTACCCTCTTCCATTCTTAGATCAGATCTTGGATGAAGTAGCTAGCCAGGAGTGTTATAGTTTTGCTGATGGATATAGCAGATACAACCAAGTTCATATAGTAGAGAAAGATCATCAAGACCAGTCACCACTCCTGGGGAACGCTTTCTTATAGAGTTATGCCTTTGGGTTGTGTAATGCCCAAAGCAACATTCCAAAGATTTGATGAATAGGGTGTTCTGAACCCTACATTGGGAACTTCATCGAGTATTTCGGATGATTTTTACATCTATGGGAGAAAGATGGACCACCGCACTGATGGAGACAGCATTTCAAAGGTTAGATGAAGCACAAGCCTCACTAAACCCTACAAAGTGTGTCTTTGGATGTTCTAAAGGTGTTTTGTTAGGGCATGTTTTATCCAGAGATGGTATTGGTACCGATCCCGATAAAGTTTCAAAATCAAAGAGTTACCATTTCCTATGAATAGAAGTAAGTTGAGATCATTTTTAGGCCATGTGGGTTACTATAGAAGGTTCATCAAGAATTTCTCAAAGATTTCATAGCCACTAACCCATTCTTCAAGAAGGATGTTACTTATGAACCAGAAATAAGGCGCATGAAGCTTTTGAACAATCAAGGAAGCCTTGGTGTCTTCACCTATTTTAAAGAATCCAGATTGAGAAAGCCATTCATTGTGTACACGATGCCTCGAGCAGCACTAGAAGTACTGAGCCAAAAGG
Organism: Taxus wallichiana var. yunnanensis; assembly: GCA_018340775.1. Classification (NCBI taxonomy): domain Eukaryota; kingdom Viridiplantae; phylum Streptophyta; class Pinopsida; order Cupressales; family Taxaceae; genus Taxus; species Taxus wallichiana. The sequence continues at coordinate 204,398,946 of CM031233.1, read as the reverse complement.
ATGAAAATGGGAATGATCATCCAGGTTTACTTTGGGAGTAGACAAATGAGTAGTTGAGGTAAATTATATTGTAACTAAAAAAGAGGCTCTAGCTATCATTTTTGTTGTAAAGAAGTTTAGAAATTACTTTCTAGGGTAGAAATTTATAGTTGTAATAGATCATCAAGCTCTAAAATATATTGTAAATAAGCCTAACCCATCAGGAAGGATAGCAAGATGGATAATTTTGCTACAATAATTTGAATTTGATATTATAGATAGGCTAAGAAAGAAGCATGTCAATGTAGATGCACTCTCTCGAGCCTATGATGGTTTAGGTTCATCTTGTGATGATGATGATTTTCAGATGCAACATTGTTATCCCTTGACACAATCCCTAGTGAATACATAGATATTTGGAATTATCTGAATGAATTCAAGTTTCTTGATGGTGCCAATGCAAAGACTAAGAGGAAGATTACTCAAGCCAGTCATCCATATTCTATTCTACATGGAGTATTATTTCGAATAGGACCTGATGGACAATACAAGAGGGTAGTTGGACGTGATCAAGGGAAGGAGCTGATAGAAGAATTCCACAATGGTACATGTGGAGGACACTTCTCTGGACAACTTACAACAAGAAGGATCTTGGATGCAGGTTATCACTGGCCCACTCTTTTTAAAGATTGTTATAATTATTGTAAGACATGTGATATTTGTCAAACACATGGTAATCGTAAGACTTCATCAGCTCCATTATGCCCTATTCTTCCACTTGGTCCCTTTGAAAAGTGGGGAATAGATATCAGTAGGTCCACTTCCAACTACCCCACCAAAATAAGTATATCAGTAGTTGCCATGATTATTTAACCAAGTGGGTCAAGCTAGGCCATTCAAAACAACTTCCATGGATGAAGTGGCAAGGTTCATATAATGAACGCATTGCCACCGATTTGGTTGTCCATTAGAAATTGTAACAATCAAGGAAGCCACTTCATTAATGAGGTGGTAGAAGCCCTAGTCAATAAGTTTTTATTAAGCATGTGAAGGTAACAACATACAAAGCCAAGCACAAATGGACAGTGGAACAAACAAATTTTGTGTTGTGTCAAATTCTAGCAAAAGATGCAGCCTTGTAGGTACATAAGTGGGATAAAAGGATTCATGCAACATTGTGGGCATATAGGGCAACATCAAAGTCAACAACAGATACTCCCCATTTCAGTTGGCTTATGGCATTGATCCAGTTCTTCCTATTGAGTTTGATATTCCCACTGTGAGAGTTATGAAAAATGAAAGGATGGATGAAAGTGATTCAATAAAAGAAAGGTTGGTACATCTTCATTTGCTAGAGGAAATGAGGGAAATAGTGAAGGATACAAGCTATAAGAATAAAATGAAGCAGAAGGAATACTTTGATCAAAATATCCATTGGTCTCCATTTCATGTGAATGACTTGGTCTAGTATATGATTCGAGATACAAAAAAAGAAGACAGAAAATTTCTTCCAAAATGGATGGGGCCCTACAAAATAGCTAGTTGTGCATGAAAATGGTACATACCGACTAGAGGAATTAGATGACACTCCCATTATGAAATGGTTCAACCACGACAAGCTAAAGATTTTCCAAGCACCAGAATAGTCTACTCCGAGGATGGAGTAGAATCTAGGAAGGATGAAGATGTCGACACTAAAATTTTCCTCCATAATTTCTATTTCATTAATGTATGTATTAGGAATAATATGTTGTTAAGTATAATTAGTAGTAGCATCCGATAGAAGATAAACAAATGCCGTGCACAGACGCTGCCAATAATGTATAGTACGTAAGTAATAGTCAAAATTACAATAGGAATGTTGTGGTAAAAAGTAAATATTTGTCGTAAGTGGTCCAAAGTAATGTTAAAATGTCAAAGTTGGGATAAGTAGAGAAGTAGGGTCTACATGATTAGGAATTAGAAATATTATATTGGTAATAAGGACAAGGAGTGAGTTCATAAATATTTTGTGTATTTTATTTATAAAAAGTCTAAAAATGTGGAACCCATGTGAAATGATAAGGTTTATCTTATCTTAAAAGATAAGCTTACATGTACGAGATAAGAGTTAAGTTATGGAATATGATTCGTCAGTGGATTTCTTATCCTATCTTAGAGATAAGATGGATAAGCCTGGAAGTTCTATAAATAGAGAGGCCACCCCCTCATTTAGCATAGAGGGAAGTAGTGAGAAATATTGTATGAGTAAGTGTGTAAAGGAAGCCATCATTTTGAAGGTTTGTTAAAGAAGCCATTAGAGGTGTAATTGTGAAGTTTCTCCCATAGTATGGTGGAAGGCAAGTGAAGTCAAGAACACTTGAAGTACCTCATGGGTGAGATCAGTAACAATTTCATGTTAATATTATCATTTACATTGATATTTCAGATTTATTATCATTCCTTCTTATCATAGTCTCTAGTATTCTTGTGTTATGTTTGTTGTTGTGTTTCAGATTACATCCACCAAACTAAAGGTTGTGCATTATTAAATGATCATAGCACGAGGAGTTTCCAAAGTGAAGAATTATCATTGTGTTGGATTGTTGTTGATGTGTCATGTCCGGGTGCTTCAAGATTATGGCATCTAAAATCATCTCTATTTTCTTATAGATCTTGCACACCTTTTCCTTTTCCTCCCTTAATTCACACCTTAATTGTGCATTAATCAGCTCCTCCTACTTTAACTCCTTGTCCTTTTCAATGATCTCTTCATTTTTATTTTCAAGCTCTTCCTCCAAGACCCTTACTTTGTCATTTCTCCCGAAGATCCTCACCTCAACCTCCACCAAAACTTTGTTGAGTGCGTTACAAAATTTCTCATCTGATAGTTGTTGAGCATTCACTAGAGGGTTTACTCCCTTAGTATCTGGTATCTTCATCAATGCCTCATGGTTGACCTCGAATTCGGGCTCATCAACATGGGACTCAAAAGCCCAAGATAACATCTTCCTTGTGCGTGGGTATGCACCCTCTTCATCAAAATAAGACCATGTAAGGAGTTGGTTTGAAGGCACAATACTTTGGAAATGTGTGTGCAGTACCTTATTTGGATCATTGATGTAAGTCATTCCTTGTTCTTGCATTGCTACCATACCCTTTCCACCTGTATGAGCTGAATTTGGGAAGCTTACCACTAGATGGGATCTCCGCCCATGCTTCCATACTCCTTTTGTATACTTTTGGTTCCCTTCGTCTCCTTGAGTAATTCTTCAGCATTGTGCTCCACCTCTTGATCCACCAATTATTTTATGATGTCTGCTACCTCCCTATCCATGGCATCCTCTATATGTTCCCCGGTTAGGATTGGAGTCCTTTGATCCTTCATGTTGACTTCCTCACTTGCCCCCTTTTCCTTAGTACCTCCTTTTTCTTAATAATTATCTTCATCACCCTCCTCCTCTAACTCATGTACATCATACATAGGATGGTCTTGAGCCTTGATGTGCTCTTCATCATCTTTATCACCTTTGTTAGCTTCCACGCACTCTTTGTTTCCTCTGAGTGCACCATTTCTATTACTCTTTTCTTCTTCCTAACTAGTGATTCCAATATAGGAGACTCTTCTTTTCCTTATTTCCTAGATGACTCCTTTCTTGCTGGAAACTCTTATTTTGTAGTGGGCTTTTCTTGCTCTAGGGCCTCTTCCTTAGGTTTCTTCTCTTTCTCTTCTGTGAGGACTTATTCCTCCATGCATAGGTGCTTGGTTTTTCACCTAACTCTTGTGTGCCTACAAACCGTGCCTTCTATATACTTGGTGCATTCTTCTCGGGACATCCTCTCTCTCCCTTTTCTTTGGTGTGGCCTTGTTTCTTATGGTGGGGTCTTCTAGGATAGAGAAATCATTCTCAATGTAAGCACCCTTCTCATACTTCGGCCTTATGCACAAGTATACCCTTGTTGTAGTCCTCCCAACAATAGAAAATGTTACTGGCTTCAACATATGTACGTTATGGGAGACATAATTCTCCACATATGCATGCTTATTTTGATATATCAATGTCTTGTGCAACTCATGGTAATCCTGGTATACCGTGATGAGGTCAAACCTTATATTCTTTGCCTCTTTGAATCTATGACTCCTAGCCTAGAAGTATTATGCTATGAAGGAGAATGGAAATTCACACCAAGGACCCTTGGAACCATCTACCGTGAGTAAATTTACAAATACAAAGTAAATGTTAGTACATGAAGAATTCATCCTCGCCTTGTAGTAAAAACATGTAACTACCCATGTATTCTCCACTTAGCACTAAATGCATCATGCATCCACTTATACCATTTTTATAGGTGTGACTTGTGGGTGGTTGTCATGGTATGACAAGTGTACTTCTAAATATTTTGGCAGTGGAAGGGTTCTCATCTGGGCACTCCCAAACAAATTTATCTGACCCATCAAGTACTCCAATCTCAAAAAGATAATGGTAAGGAGGACATTACCAAACATGATCTTTTCTCCATCGCGCGATATTGATGATTTATTCTACTATGAACACTAAGAGGTTATAGATGGTCCCCTTCGAGATCTTACAGAAAACATTCAACCAAGCCTTGTTGATCTATGTCCATCTCTCCTATCCATTTAGTTTTGTGACCAAACACGTGGCCATCCTCATTACAAGGTCAGAAATCATAGATATGTCGAAGTAACATGACCCCTTCTTGTATTCATAGGATTCAACCATCTTTTTGATGGCCTCCTTGTCATCCAAGTCATCATCAAAAGATTCTCATTCATAGACAAGACCCATAAAACTTAGAAATTAGTTGGGGAGTTATCGTATCCTTCATCCTGCAAAGTAGAAATGGTCTTCATGTATGCATGACATTAACCACTAGTACAATCACTCGTGTTTACCTCATAACCCTAGATAGGCATTCTAATTTCTCCATCTTCATCTTTACCTCATCATTGTAGATAGGCATTCCATCTGGTGTCCTTTTGTCTATAGGGAAAACCAATTCCAATTCCATCTTGTTCTCTGTGGTGTTTGTTTGATGGTTGTAGTCAGTCATGGCCATCATTCGATGTGAGACACCCATTCTTTTCCAAGCAATAATTCATCTAGATATTACATCTCCGCATACCATTATTCATTGAAACTGGTGGAAACAACTTGTTTCCCTTTTCCCTTTCCCTTCTTTGGTGAAACAGTTTACTACTTTCCTTGGTGTCATTTCTCTATCGGGTCACTAAAAGTTCTTTCTTTCTCCTGATCCTATCTCTTCTCAACTTTGGCTCTACCCCTTCACAAAAATCCCTTCAATCCTATGCCCTAGCTATAAAACCCTAACCTGGAAAACCCTTCTTTCCACAAGATGACGTATTCACTTGTGGGATTTGAAAATTCTACAACCTTCTCCCTCACTCGTGTACTCTTTTTCCACTCTAGTTCACTAATCAAACTAGTTATGCACTAAAATATTTTTCACGTAAATTTTCTTCAAAGATGCCCTAGTTCACAAGAGTTATTCACTTATAGATTTTTCTACAATAAATGCCATGCCATCTACCAGCATACCTTTGTAATAAAGGCACATTTTTCTTCTAAGGCCAACCTTTAGCACTTTACCCCCACACCCAATTTAGTGTGAAAACTTCTATAACCTTCTAGCACACAAAACCCTTACTGACCGAAGATATTTACACACTCGGTTGCGATTGTAGGCATTTCTTTTGTCCTTACCCTGATTTTTAACATCGCCTACCTCATGTTGTTCCTGTGCTTCTCACCCTTGTACATGGTTTTTGTAAAGCCTTCCTGACACCAAACTCCTCATGTTCACCTTTTCCATGTGCGCTCTTCCAAACTATGCACTTTTGATCCTTTGATCTATGCCATCAAAACACAACTTCCAATGCTTATCACATCACTTCACCCCACACAAAAATGGATGCGTGGTCCTCTGTGCATAGATTTTTTGAAATTATAAGTGGCTACTGGCGCACAATGCACACACAACAACAAAAAGAAAGGGAACAAGAAACAAGAAAGGGAAACACAAAGAAAGGAAATGCATTAAGGGAAATCCTAGGCTAAATGGAAATAATACCTTATTTACAAACACAAGGAAGACTTATTTATAGTAGGGCTTCAACCTACTCCCATTGAAATGGCTTGGTAATCATGTTCCATCCAATGCTTGTAATTGAAAGCACCTTAATCAAGTATATAAGATACAATGTATGGGCCCATCCAATGGACTTTTAATTTCCTAGGATGGCGCAAAAACTTGGAATCATACAATAGAACCATATGCCCAACCTCAAACTTTTTGTTCTTGATGTGTTTATCATGTCATGCCTTATGTCTATATTTTTAGTTTTCTTACTCTAGCGAGCAATATCCTACATCTCATCTAACTACATTAACTTATCAATCATCCTCAAGTTATTATTCATCGTAACCCTCCTATGCACATTATACGTAGTGATGGTAACATGAATTCAATAGGTAACATCACTTCCACGCCAAACACCAATTAAAAAGGTGTGGCTTTATTCAATCTTTTATAAGTAGTCTGGTATGACAATAACACAATAGAAACTTTATCATCCCAATCTCTTCTTCCTACATCACAAATTTTTCTTAGCGTGTGACTCAGTATCTTGTTAAATGCCTCAGTAATTCCATTAGCTTCGGGTGATAATGGGTAGTCTTGTGGTAGGCTACCATGAATTTTGCTAACAAGATTCTAACTGTCTCATTCAAGAAATGAGTACCCCTATCACTTGTTAAACTCAAAGTGGACATCCATATCTACTGATTATATTTTCCCATAAGAACCTAGCTGTTGTTGTTGTTGTTTGAAATCCCTTGTAGGCACTCGCTTCTTCCCACCTCGTAAGATAATCAATGCATGTAATGATATAGCGCGAAATGGTCCTTTCTTGCGCATGGTAGGTGAAATCGGTCCTACAAAATCAATCACCCACTTCTCAAATGATTTTGCGCTAGCTATCGGTCTCAAGGGCATCTCATCGCTTCTTCTTGGTTTGCCAAGGAACTAGAAATGGTCACATGCCTTGAAACTCAATATAATCCTAGTAGATGATTTCCCATGAAAGCCCTTCCGTATGATCTTGCGCGTGGTTGCATTCCCTCCACAATTTCCTCCTCCAATTCCACCATGTGCTTCCTCCATGATTACAACTCGTTCATGTTCTAACATTCATCGACGTAAAACCTCATCTGTGACCTAGCTTTATATGTCTCCACTAATTAACATGTAAGGCACGATGCATGCATGGCTAAGTTATTTCTTTCTAAACTCTTCATTACCTCCGGTGCCACACCCATTTTGAGAAATATAACAATATCTTCCAAGTCAGAGGGCACACACCATAATCTAAATAGTTGTGCATCTGGAATTGTATCCTCAATGCAACCGCACATCCTCCCCTAAGTAAATCCTCAAAAATGGTCGGGACCAAATTACTATTACCCAATTTCACAACTACCCTAAACTTGAATTCTTGAAACAACAAGACCCACCATGCATATGCGCCTTGTAAAATGGGCTTTTTACTAAGTAATTCAATGTCATGTGGTCTGTGTAGAAAATAAAGGGTGTTTCCAGTAGATATTTCCTAAATTTGTGTAGAGATTAGATCATGGACAATGCTTCCCGCTCAAGACTAGTATAGTTCGCTCACAGTGTCAACTTCCTACTAGCAAAACATAAGGGGTGGTCAACAATTCCTTCTCCAGGTTGTGTTAAGATTGCCCCAATCACCATCCTTGAAGCATCAACATGTACATGGAATGGCTTATCCTAAGAAGGAAAGTGTAATATGGGTGTAGTGATAAGCTTATTCTTCAATGTATCAAACGTCATCTATTGTGCCTCTCCCTAGTGAAATGCAATTTTGTGTTTCAATAACTCTTCCAATGGTGTGATGATCTTGGCATACCCCTTGATAAATTTCTAGTAATACCCCATATGCCCAAGGAATGCGTGCATTGCACTTGGTGGTAGGTTCCCCCAATCCCACAATAACAATAACTTTGATAGGATACACTAGCAAGTCTTCCTTACATATGATATGCCCCAAAAGGGTTCTCGAATGGAGTGGAAAATTACATTTCTTAATGTTGAGGGATATGCATAACTACCGACATCTCTCAAACATCAACCACAAATTGTCACAATGGTCTTTCACTAGTCCATATACTATCCAATCATCAAGGTAGACCTAAAGGAACTTATGGATGAAGTCTTGAAATTCCTAAACCATAATGCTTGAAAACACATCAGGCACATTATTTAGTCCAAAAGGCATGACTATATAGGTAAAGCTTCCCCATTCAAAGTGGAAAAATTTATTTGTTCTTGGTCTTCCTTTCCAATTCTAACTTGATGATATCCCGAGAATCCATCTATAAATTAATAGATCTCACACCCGCTAATCCTTCCAGGATATCTTTAGTGAAGGGGGTTGGAAAAGGGTCAATAACACATACCGCATTCAAATTTGTGTAATCAACATAGATCCTTATCCTCTCATCCTTCTTAATGTTTATGACGATCATGCTTATCCTTTTTGGAACTTCAATAGCCTAATGATTCCCGATGATCATCTTGTCAATCTCTTCCTTGACTTTGATGTGAAGATTGATATTCATTCCATAAGGTCTCTTCCAAATTAGGTGTGCACCTTCCTTTAACTTGATTTTCATTTCCCCCAAGAAGTGGTGAATGCCTTTAAGCTCATTATACCAACGCATAAATAAGTCCTTAAATTCACGCAACAAATCGATGATCTTTGAAACCTCATTTTTCGACCAATAGTCCCCAAGTAGCCTCCTTAGGTTCGACCTCCAAACCATGTTAACCTTATGGGTTTTAAGGGGTTCATGGTAGGCGCACGCTTTCTCATTAGTACTATCCATAACTTTGTGCGTACTTCACAACATGGTTAACATCCAAATTTTCCACTTCTTCACCATCGATCATGTAGACCAATTTTCCTTTCTCTTTTTCCATGCATGCACACTCAAGTTGTATCTCCTCTTATTATTCCTCATGAAAGTGTGCTTATAAGCCAGGTTCACCCAATAATTCTAGTATTCTATCCTCCACCATGGCACTATCTCCCATCGTTAGGTGCTTAACAACCTGCAACACCTCATCCACCGATGGATTGGTACTCGATATTTGAAATATTGAAGGAGGTCACCATCAATTCGCTAGTTTCTATCGATGGTGCATCTCTAAGTGAATGTACCATGCATGCACACAACCTTGTAAGGTGGAGTACATCTTATGCACCCATAAAGAAGGTGGCAAGGCCTTCACACCTTCCATCCAAGCCTTCTCACATGCTTGGATGTGAAACGAGGTGGGTTCCTTCCCATGATAATCTTGTATGATAATAGGTGCATTGCTTCAGAAAAACCTAATAGAGAATGCGATTCTCACTTCACACCACTCTAGAAGGATATCACGATGAGTCTCCCACCAATGTGTTGTAGTCTCAAGCAAGTTATAGTTGAGAATCCTTCTCCTTTTGATCTCACTTCTCCAGTGGGTATGCATTTCTCGTAGGAAAACACCAAGGTTAGCTCCTCAAAAATAACTTGACAACTTCTTCCCTCCTAGGTGCTTGACTTAGCACAACTTTGTTACTCTCATCATAGAGCCTCGTAACTACCTTCCGACCAAATCATATGGCCTGTGTGCCCAATTATCACATGCCACACTTATTGTATCACTTATAGATTGAGTGTCTTCCCACGAATACCACCTCCTTTGTTGGTTACACAAATTTAGGATCTTAGATAGTGCACACATAAATTTTTTCTAGGTATTCTCCCTAAAGGCTTAATATAGGGCACTAACTTCCCATCTATCAAAGGAATGATAACATGTTCCTCCTTGTTCTCAAAACTTATATACCCCTTATTGAAATGTAATTCAACATTATTCTTATAGCACTAGGGGCACCCAAGTAACATTGGAAAGTTTATCCATTTCTCAAATTGAAGTGCCAGGACCTCAAAGTCTCCAGTGAATTTCAACCCTGGATAGTGATAGAAGCATCCTTTAAAACACCAATGGGCATTACTTTTGTCTTATTGGCCATATATAACACATTTGAAGATGGATGTAATGGGGGCCTTCCCATTTGATTCTAGGAATCCAAGGTGAGAACATTGACTTATGTGCCCGTGTCAATCGAATATTACTTAAGAGTCATTGATTAGAAGCTGCATTCAAGCTAATTTCCTTATCATATTTGAGGTGTGGGGAGGAAGGTTATCATGCACCTCTTCAGTCTTCTCTAGCACTTGGTATCTTATTCCTCAACCATTCTCCTAACAGAGGATTCTCTTAGTGCAACATCTTACACACCTCTCTGACATCATCTATATCTTGATTGAGGACCTCAACACTTTTCTTCTACCCCAACTTCTTGGATTTCTCCTTCAGACATTGAATTTCCCCTTGAAGACTCCTGATTACGTCCATGGTCTCTTGATAGAATTCCTTCTGATGGGTAGGGTTTGGATACTTCCCATATACCACCTCTTCTCTTGTAATCAATGGTTTCTACTTTGGTATCTCACGGTGGTCGTAGCCTCAGCTTGCATCATCATTAGTATAGGTTCTACCCACACATGCACTACCCTTGGCATCCAATGTGAGTCAACTTTCTTAATTCTTACCATCCTAGTGCCCTTGTATTATTAACTTTGTTGTTGGCTCATATGTTTAAATAGGTTTAGGAACTCCTCATACTTTTACTTCTTTCCACACCAAGAGCACTATAGAAGGTCAGGACATTCACACTTATAGTGCTCGTAGACCCACAATTGTAACAAGTTCCATGCGGGAACTCACTTCTTCCACCTCCATGGTTGCCACAAACTCTAAATCCTCCACAAAAATCTCTTCCATGAGCTCCTCCATCCACGCGTCCTTCATAGTGATGACCATAATCCTTGGAATTGTTTGAAATGTTGGTCTGGCACACACCAATATTAATGGCATCATGTATTTGGTCAATTAATCTACAATCCTTGGTGTCATGAGTAGTAGAAGTACAAATATTGCAATAAAAGACACATTCTTACGGATCACATGCTATAGTAGCGGACACCTACTTGCATCATGATCTCCATGGAAAATCTCACAAGTATATTTTCATGGCGCATACCGATCTCGAGGAAAAATTTCCATTGTATTCCCTTCTACCTCACAATCCATGCACCAAAGTCCATCATGAGTCTCATGTGTCAAGTTCACAGATAGCTTCTCTAACTTCTTGGCCATTGCAGCAATCTGAGCTTCAAGAAAAGGGCTTCGGTATCTACACTTTATCCGTAAAATTGACAAGGGCAATTTTACCGATAACCATACTGAAAATTTTGTTTCGATCCCTCGTTAGGGATCCATCGCGTTCGAAACGTTGTAAAATCCCTTCCTGGGAAATCTAGTTTTTGAACTTAGTCTTTTTGAGCCTTTTTTGGCTGGGCGCATGAAATTGCTTTGCAACACTAACTTTTGGTGCACCCCCTTAAAAGCCTTTGGCGCATGGTTTTTTATGTTAACACATCTTTTAGTGCACCAAAGGATGTTGAGACTCTTTTGCGTGCGCCAAGGCGCATGCGCCTGTGTTGACACAACTCTTGTTGCGCCACCTTTTGGTGCGCCAAAGGGCGCACATAATATCATTGCAACACCATGTTTTGGTGCGCCAAAGGCGCGCTCAATCTTCTGCTGTCAAATACTTTCGTGCGCCAAAGGGCGCACGCTTCCCCCTGTCGACAGAAACTTTCATGCGCCATTTCAAAAGTGGTTGGCGCATTGATGACAAGTTTTTCTATATATATCAGTGCGCGCCCAATGTCATTTTCATTCTTTTTGTCGAGCACGTGATCGTTCTGAACTTGTCAGCCTCTGCTCCGTCGTTTTCATCGCCCTGTGGACCCATTGAAACTTTTTGCTATATATCCAGGTAAGAGGATCTTCTTGTTCCCTCATGCGTTGTGTGCTTTCGGTTTTTAGTGCTTTCATGGTCTAGTTTTAGCTTGCTGGTTGGTGTTTTGATTAAATAGAAATATGTTGAGCTAGCCCCCCTGTGCTGCCTTGTCTTTTTCTTCTTTTCCTCCTCCTTTCCCTCCCTCTTTCCAGATCTGCTGGTAGAGGGTGTTGTTTTGAAAGAACTTGGTCTGAAAATCTCTTTTCTGAAACCTTATATCTCCAAGCAATCTTTGAAATGGAGGAAAGAAGGAAAAAGTGTTGAGCAATGAGAGGCTCTGTTTTTCACATTGGCGCACTGGCGCATCTTGTTACACTAAAAACAGTTGCGCCCCTCGGCGCATCTACCCGCCTTGTTACATGAGCAAAACCCACGCCAATGGCACGCCCTTCTACTGTTGCATCATGAACTCATGCGCCCTCAAGGCGTTCCTCTGTCGCGTGCTACAAGTGCCAATCCCGCGCCCCTTTGGCGCGCTGTTCATCCATGTTGCATCCCTTTTTCATGCGCCAATCGGCGCACCCAGCTCCCATGTTACACGAGTTATATTTGCGCAAGTATGAAACTATAGAGGCGCAGGCGCATCCCCGACTACAACAACATCATGTTGTGTTAACCCTTCGTGCGCCGCGCCATATCCCTTTGGCGCACGAAAAGTCCTTGCTACACGATACACCCATGCGCCAAAGGGCGCACCAAATCTCAATGTAACACGCATTTCCTGTGCGCCCTATATAAAATGCAATCTGCAACATCCATGCGCCATGCGCCTTTGGCGCCAGTTTAGCCTCTGCAACACTCCTTTTCTGTGCGCCTTATCTATTTGGCCTGCAAATTACATTTTTCATGCGCCCTGCGCCCTGAGCCTTAAAATCTCTAACTCTTTCTTCTGCTAGCATTCCAATGGAAGATCAAATGACTAATTCAACCTTTTTGGATTGGGTCTCACTTCTTCTTCATGCAGATCAGCAACTGAGTTCGAAAGAACACATGTCTACGTCAAGCAAGAAACCCACCAAACCAAGAGGAAAGGCTAAGCTGACAGAAGAAGAGATGAAATACAAATATCAGAGGGTCAGGATGCCCGAATCACAGGCTGAGTGCAGTATGGATGTCAGAGACTCAGAATTGGGTCACATTGACATGGAGGAATTCTGGGTTAGAACTCAGAAGGTTACGAGAAGTCCATGGATGGACAAATTGATAGGCGTGCACTTGCGCACCATTGGAGGAATCCCCGTCGTCTTGAAATCAACAACGAATTCATGATGGTGATTGCCCAATGTTACAACAAAGACACAAGATGTGTCGAAAATAGCAAGGGTGAGGTAGTCATAAACCTCACTGCCCGTCATTTTGAAATAATGCTCGGCATCCCTCATCACGGCGGTAATTTGTGGCCGTCGACCAAAAAAAGAATGCATCAAGGCACAGGAAGACAACGAAGACCAATGCATGCAGCTGATGAATGAGGTATACTTGAAGAACAAGAAGGTGGTAACCCGGTGGCCCCGAGGTCATCCACCGCGGTGATTTCTCGAGAAGAACTCAACGACACTATCACTTTCTGAGCGAGTCTTGGGCTTTCCGAAGCCCACTACTTCCATAAATGGATCTTTGAGGTACTTGGAGACAATGAATAAAAATTTACCCGATCGGGCGCTTTTCTTTGGGGTGAAATAATAAGCAAAGCACCATCTACGGCGAAAAATTCTAACAGTTCCCAACAGAGTGTTCCATATGAACTCCTATGTAGTCTGCTGCGGTGTTGGCAAGGGATTATCTCGGAGGCTGAACCGAAGTGGAGTATGGCCTCGAGGCCAAAATATTTGATTACTACCCAGTAGAGAGGTGGAGAATAGCATCAACATTTCACAAAAGTTAACGATGCATTCTTTTATCATGTCATCTACCTTTTGAGGCCAAACATGACTCATAGCCGGACAACCAAAAACATAGTGGTAGTCATGGAGAAATGGGGGGCCCTGTTCACCCAATTTCCCACGTTCACCTATCGAGGGCTGCCTGACTTTTTGGGAGAGCCTTGACCGAAGCTACAAGGTATGCGGGCCTAAGTGATTCTACTAGAAGCTGTCAAGGTAGGTGGTCACATACCATGAGAAGTGCCTCGAAAAGAAAGAAGGGTGGAACTCCTTTCCCCCTCACGGTGGGCGATACACATGCTCCACCCACCATAAGGCAAAGGAAATGTTCGCAGAGCTAGAGCTACTCAACTTGAAGCATGACTTCCCAGCCAGGCCTACCTTCGACCCAAGAAGCTACCTGCCAAAAGCGAAGCTCGATCCGATCCATGTCCCTCAAATTGAGGATATTTACATTGACGTTCTCCATGAGGCGGAACTCAGAAGAAAGGATCACTCTCACTTGGCATTGGTGGAAATCATCCAATACGGAGTGGCCATTGTCCCCGAAGGCTTCCAGACTACGGAAGATGAAGTAGATAAGGTGTATAATGACACAGATGGGGACAATTGGCCCTTCCCGGCCATTGACAGGAACAAGGCTCCTCAAACAATTGAGGAGAGGGTCAAGGAGACTATGCGGCGAACAGAGCACTGGTGTCGCATGAACGGGCTGATCTACCTCGGGGTAGATTTCACAACTTCCCCGTTGGGCAATGCACCTCCAAGGTCCAAGAAGCAGTTGAAGGACAAAAGTGCAGAAGGTGAAACTAGCACCATTCAGGAAGAAGCCCCTGAAAGTCCTCTTCCCTCAGAGCCAGAACAGGTTATAACTCTGGAGGAAGAATTGACAGAGGATAGTCCTATACGCCCATCCACCCAGGATGTCGGCGTCGCTACAACTTCAGAGGTCCCTTCTATCCCTTCTTCTTCTCTTCCTTCCCCTCCTCGAGTGACTCAAACGACCACCCCTTTGGTCGTGTCCTCTGCCCCTTCTTCTACCCTTTCCCCTGCTTCTTCATCTATCTTCTCCTCCCTCGCTGATTTGTCTTCCTCTATTTCTTCCCTCATCTCCGAGCTCCCTTCCCTTCCTATGTCTTCTGCAGTTACGGTTTCCCTTCCTCCGTGGACACTTCTTGGCTATTCTCTCATGCCTGCCGCCTTGCGTGTCTCCACGTTTTCCCTCCTCTACCATTTCTGCCTCCCCCTCTGTCTCTGGTCCTTCTTCTATAGGACCAGCTTGGATCTCTCAGCAGCTGAGCCAGCAAAAGAGGAAAGTTCCCATCGCTCGATGGACTTTTCGGTAATTCCAGCCAAAGGGGCAAAGAAGCACAAGCCTGTAACACGCTTCTCTCAAAGTCTTTGCAGGTGAGAGAGTTATGGAAATAGCTTACCCGACCCCCTCGAAGAAAAGAAGATCTGTCTCCAGCCAGATTTTACCGTGACCCAAGTCACGATGGGGACGTCTTCTCAAAGTCTCCGGGGAAGCTCTTTTGCGGTTGATGCACTCTGTAAAAGCGGGAAATGAAAGATGAGAAAAGGCTGCGAAGGAGCAGAACAAACACTGCTTGATCCTTACGAGAAGATGGGAAGTGCACCTCCCAAAGCGCCTTCGAGACTCTGAGTGCTCGGTCGGGAGAAGATCAATGAGTATTCAAAGATCGGCGAAGCGGGTATGGCCGTTTTGCTTGGAGGAGCCGGATCCTCAAGGATAGTGAAAGAGCGATCGCCGAATATGTCAATCTATATCGAACATCGGAAGCGAATAAGGAACTCCAAGCATTAGCGAGGTCAATATCGGAAGAGCTAGAACATGCTAGACTCGGCACGAGACCTTCCAACAAATGTTCATTTATTGGTCGAAGATCCGTCAAGTTCGGATTCTTTCGGCCATCAAGGGCCCTCAACAAAACCATGTCCACTCTGGACTATCGGATAGATCATTGGAATTCGTTCGGAAAAGATAGACAAGGTAAAGGAAGAGGCCCTAGATCGATGCATCAAATGGAGAAATTTGTTCTCGCCATGACTCGGGGTTGCTCACTCCTTCCCTTACCTTGAGATCAGCCGATGACACTATCCAGGATCTTGAGGAGATAGCTTCTCAAGGGACAGGGCCAGAGGTCACATTCGACACTGAATCTATCAACAACCTACTGGCTTGTAGGGACTTCATCGGGTTCCTTATCGAGGCGGAGAAAGATTATTCCAAACTCCCGGAAAAGCTCATAGACGAGCGGGAGACTTGCGAAGCAATCAGTGAACGGCACAAGGATCCATCACAGGATCAATTTGGGCCGATGATTAGCAAGTTTTTGGAATACCGCGCTCAGTTCCACATATCATCACCTGAGCAGCATCAGAAACAGGCGACCCCTTTTCGGCCGCAGGATGATGATGATGAGTAACTTCTTCTTCTTCTTCTTCTTCTTCTTCTTCTTCTTCTCTCTTTTCTCCGACTTTCTTTTTGAAATGTCTAAAATGTGTTGACACAAATGATGACATCATCCATGTTGCATCATGGGATGATGTCATCCACCAAGTTGTCAAAGTCAACATGACTTTTAGATATTTTGTAAATATCTTTGTAAATAAGTGGTTGGCTCCATTTTGCCTTCTCTCTCCCTCATCTTCTATAAATACTGGAATACTTGTTGTATTCAGGGTGAACATTTTTTAGATAGAAATAGAAGTGAGGAGAGAAAGACTTTGAGCTTCCTTGTAACAGAAGAAAACAGTAATACAATTATTAAGACTTTGTGCTCAATATCTGTGTTATGCATTAGGTCTTTCTTACGTTAGATCTGTATGTGTTTAATCTGTTGGATTCATATCTACTTTCCTGTCATTTGCTCATCAGTATTGCTTTGTTTATTTACGCAAGTAGGTTTGGCTCTGTTTACTACCAAACCAAAACGTAAATCTTCTGACCCTTCTGCTTTGGAATTCATTTCTTTTCTTCCTTCGGATCTGTTCTTTCTCTCCTCCCTCTTTCATTCCTTTCTTTTCTCAGCCTGAAACACTCTACTGGGATGAGATCCCAACCCCCGAAGGCTAGAATCTGTGAGACTTGCATAGGTTCTGCTAGTAGAAATAGCAATAAACCCGGTTTCGCTGCTTTGACTCAAAGAGGGGCTAAGCCACGCGCCCTTGTTGGCTCGTCTATCCATAGATCTGTCCACCACATGATTTTCGGACCAATGACTTCCTATTCTCGGCGCACAAGGAAGCCTCGAGGCCTCACGCAGATCTTTGAAAGTTTTATGTGATAATGCTCTCCTAAAAGGAATTATTAGTCCTCCAACGAACCACTGAGCATGCTGAGAAGGATGAATATCATAAGACAATTTTGATAAGAGAGTCTTAAAATGCACATCATACTCCCACACACTCTCTACCATACCTTGTTGAATTTCCTTCAGGACATCTAATGCTCTTCTATTCAAACTCGGGAATATGAAATTTAGATAATAAGGCATTACGTAGTATGGTGTAATCTACCCTTTATCGGTGGGGGTCATGCTTACGATACCAACTATGCGCACGTCTTTTCAACATTATTGTAAACTAACTTGCCTTTTTGTTGAGGTAGTGATCCCCTTTGTGTGTCATGAAGCATATCACATTTATGTATATGCTCTGAAGTATCCTTAACACCTTTGTAATCTAGTAGATGCAAAGAAATTTCAAAAATACTTGATGAGGTGGTTCGGGCCCTTGTCCGTTTGATCTAGAACCTTGATTTCCTATGATGTTTCCTCTACCACCAAATTTGCTAGATCCACTAGTGCCTATTCCTCTTGACCCACCAAATCCACAAGGTCCACCAGGTCCACTAGTTCCTATTCCACCTTGATCCACTAGATCCACCTCCTATAAGCCGGTAAAGGTCCCAAGTGGTCGTGCCTTGTGTTCCCACTGTCATGTTGAACTACGTGCCAACATTCTTTGATATTACACCACTACTAGATGTGTGTCTGTGTCACTTCCATACGTGATACCCAAGCTTTTTGTTCTTGAAATTTTCCAAAATTTCACCTAGACAATATACCTCCAAACATAGGAAATGATTGTGCAACCATAGATGTGCCAAATGAAAAGTTATACCTCCTAGGTGTTGATCGGTTACTTCCACCAATACCAACTGGGTTAGTAATACTTATCTCTAGATTTGGAAAACTAAGCACAAATGTTAGTCACTGATGACAGATTCGGATGCGTGTAGATGGTTCTCCTTTCTCCAAGTGATGAGCTCTTATCGGAAGTGAAGGGTCTCTCTTTCATGCTTTCTAAGATGGGGTAGCATAGACTACTTAGGCTCCACGTCCTCTGTGTGAACCTCAATTCCTTCCTGCAACATCTGCCTCCATAAATCCATCGCTCCTATGCAACTTCACATTGTTTATCTAACTCCCTCTCATGAGATTTATTATACTTGAGTCACCTCTCTTCCCTCTCCTTTTCAGCCGTAATGTCCGCCATCTTCCTCCACCCTATCTTCCTTGCCCAATGCTCAAAAGAAGCTTAGTTGGCCATAGGAAATGCTTCCAAACTCAATGTAATGATTAGGATCTTTATAGCTAAAGGGATAACATACAAGAATGATCCTCTTGGCTCCCTCAAGAACTCAAACTCAACAATCTCTAGACAGGAATACGTATAAATCACGTACTCCAAGGTGTAACTTGTCAACACTCTACTCCATCAATGATCAACAACACGTGTCCAAGTCAGATCAACATCATATAGCCTCGATACTCATCTTGAGTCCATACGCAAGGTCTATAATACCAACTTAATCTAGATGCATATGCCGAAATCCATTCATACAAATCCACTATAAAACAATAAAAGAAGGTCTCATACAACTCATGATACATATGTTCTTCTACCCATTTATGTGCATCAAACTTAGGTCCAATACTAAATCTCTGAGAAAAATCATCCTCCGTGATTTTAAGACATGCTTCGACACTATCCAAGGTCAAGAATTCTTTCATCACGCACCATTCTAGAACAAATTCAAAATGAGGTCCTGACAATGGAACCAAGATGTACTCATTTATTTACCCTTAATACCTTTACTAACCCCAAGCACGCTAGCTTATCACCCAAGTGGGCATTGGGCACTCACCCAAGGCACACGCAGCGCCGAGCCCCTCCTTTATGTGAGCTTTGTGAGATGGTTCCACCATTAATGGAGGATGATTTGTAGAAGCAAAAGTACATTCACTTATTTAAAGAGGTAGAAGGTGAAACTAATAGATCCACACCTTAATGCATTATGAAACTAAATAACATTGTAATAAGAATAATAAACTAGATCTGAGCCATGGTAGTCATATAACACGAGGGTTTACACCCTTAAACAAAATATACATAATAAACCCATATATATATTGATTTAACATAGTTCAAGTAGCCACATTATAGTCAAAAGGGTCATCTCATACCATATACAATAAATGGCAGGGACTTAACTCCCGCAAATCCTCCCTAGTATGAGACCTCAACTATACCTTTCCCATTTTAACCCTTGTTACAGATCCTAGTGCCATACAGAGGCTTATGGCACCCCTTACAACCTTTAGCACTAAGTGCTATAAACCATAGCATTACTGCAACACTTCATACTCTCCTTCTCTTTCTCTGCATTCTCTATGCATTCTTTTTCTCTCCCATTTGCTCTCTCCTATCTCTATGTCTAGCTAGCATCTCTCTTTTCATAGGATCAACACCCACCGTCATGCCTTCACTCCTAAACATGATTGAGTTAAAAGTGTCAATTTGGTCCTCCAATGGTGAATTCTTATCCCTTTACAAACCCTCTACTCTCTGTAATGATGTCTTATGGGAATATTCCCTACGGGGAATATCCTTTTCTTGACCTCCAAGGTTCTAGGCTAGCACCTTATCCACTCATCACGCCTATTTGGGTACTCACATTTTTCCTCAAGTGCCTCTATAATTCCAAATTTGGCTAAGTCCCTTAAATCCATGTTCTTCTTCCCACGGGTGCCTTGGTTTCACTTAAACCCTTCTTAAACCCCTTTGTCCCGCACACTTTTCCCGAGTGCCCTTCTTTTCAATGGTCTCCTGCGTGTGCATTTTGGTACTTAGCCAATATTCCAGGGCCTAACACATGACCCAAATAAGTTTTCAACCTATCACATACACCATTATATATAAAATCATGCATTATAATCTCCTTCACGTCATTGGTCAGGTCACACTTTTCCCTCTCACAAGACTAGGTAAAATTTGAACTCAAACCCTTACTTTAAATGCATTTCATCTTACCAAAATGAAATAGGTCAGTCTTGATCCTTTATAATGATGAATAAATCATTAAAACATTCAAATAAATTTATTACAATGGTCACATATGACCTATATAGGTCGGTCATGCCCAAAACCACTCATCTTGCACCAAAATGCCTCAAAATCACATCGCTATGATGAGAAAAATCCAATCATAAAAAACCATCACTATCAAAGCTTCCATATTCACCATACATGTGTAATATAATATATAAGAACCATAAATGGTTGCACATTTACTTATACCAATTATAAAAATCATTAAATGGGCCCACTGGCTCATATCCATCACCAAACAGGTGTTTCCAACACCTTGATTTTACCATTGGGCCTCAAGATCACCTAAGATGAACTCAAATATGGCTTGTGGCCACTATATGGAACTCACAATAACTTTAAATCACTTATATGAAATTTATAACTCATGACACATCTACATGCTCAAACCACCTCTTCACTAAAACACGTTACCCAAATACGAGTTTAAGAAAATCAACTGATTAACATCCTTGTTGTCACTTTCAAAACTTCCAAATTCCTTCAATAGTAAAATAAGTTATCCCTCTTCACTTTATAAGTGATATAAATAATAAAGAATCCCATTTCATATATCAAACAACTTAATCTTCTATCTGAGAAAACCTATCCTAAAATCCATCATACCCGCTTCTTCACAAATTGATCGAAATACTCATCAAATAAAATCCCCAAGACAAAAAAATTATACCACTATAAATACATATGACTACTATTTCCATAACATATTTTAACTCCTTACAAATCCAAGTGTAAGGCCTTCAACCAATCAAATATATGCAAACTTCTTCTTATGCCTTCTTGGACTCAAGAATTGACCATTAGCCCAACTTGCTCCATCACCACAAAACCACTTACAAGATTAACCAAAGCATGGAAAATAATTATACATGATTTATAAGAACTTATAAACCTTCACTAAGCTTGAACAACTTAGATTCATTAACTTTCCTCATGTAGCTACTTAACACCCTGCTACAACAAACAACCTTCAAACTTTACCCTCAAAGACCATCTCATAACTTCTACATACCATATCAAATAACATATCAAAAATAAAAGTATACAATTCACAACTAACATTAGAAGGTTTACTTTCACTTTAAAACACACCGAAAAATTTCTGGTTTGACCAAAAATTTCATATCTTCAAATATATTTTTCAAAATGGCCAAAACTTTTTAAAATCCTCTACCTATCCACATATCTCTTAAAATCACCATATATCAAGACTTAGTTGTGTGTACTTGCTTGTTTCCCACCGCTTTCTTCCCAATGACCTCATAAATGCATAAAAGCACTAGATAATGACCTAAAATTCACAATAAACCTTAGGTACATTGCCACGATGATGCTACCTTGATGTAACTAGACTTATTAGCTCCAAATCTCATACCTCTACCTCATTATGCATGCACAAGGCTAGAAACAAGCCTAAAATGACCTCACTCAACCATGAACTGGCCATGATGACCTCATGTAGACTCATAGACACCTATGACACATCATACCAACCATTTTTGACCTCATGACACACTCTAACCAGCTCAAGTGATCTCATACCATGACTAGGCCTACTCAACCATGCACCAAGACCTCCTAGAACTTACCAAACATGAACACTACCAATCAACCGTTATAATTGACATCTGAATAACTCCTCATAAAGACTTACACAACACCATGAAACCCATTTAAACAAATAGAGTTGACATCAATGAAAACAAAACACATAATGGATAATAATGTTGGATTCGGACACACGTGATTTTGGATTAGACTTTCCAAAGGGCATGTAAAACTTTTGATAAGGAAAATAGAGTATGTGAAGAGAAATACTTGAAGGAAGAAAATGACAAAGTGGTAGGCAAACGAAGGATTCCAGTTCAGCTAAGATGTGGAGTTCCATATGGATTCTCTCAACTACCAAGCTATTAGTAGTTGGAAACTTTAGACACCTAAAATCTGCTACATAGTTTTATTACTTAAATTGCACTAGTGACCTTCTCATCTTCTTCTCTAGTCAATTGATGAAACTTCGTTAATTAACTATTCTTCATCCCCTCTCAATTCGGTCAAATAATGACACTTCATTATCTAACTATGCTTCTAATTCACTCAAGATGCCAATTAATGACATTTTGATTAGTGATAATCCTCTTAATTAGCTAATTATATGTTAATTAAGCCTCTAATATTACATTTAACCAATAAACCTTCTTATTGGCTAAATATCACTTCTAGAACTTCAAAATCTATCCAAACCCCTTCCAGATACTCTCAAAAAGATTCCTAAGCCTACTCAGGATCCTTAATTAATCCTAAAAGATTAATTAGCTCCTAATCTAATCAAAAAGTGCATTGACTTGTAAAAATTCTATTTTGGCTTTACCCTTTTGTCCCACATGCACTAGGATTCCTAACTTTCCCAAATGAAAACCTATAAATACAAGGCTAATGTCTCCCTTTCAATCTTACACCTTTACACCTTGATTATCATATCAAACATCTTACACACTTTGAGACTTTGGCAAACATCTCATTTGCATTAGCTAAAGCTATAAGCATTTGATCTTGAGCCATTCCTCATTATAGTAGTTTTTAGTGCAAAATCACAGCACCCCCAAATGAGTTGTCAGATCTACTTTTCTAAGGTAGAGTCATTTGGTGTGATTCACATAACATTGAGTTTTCCCAAAAGTGTGGGAATTTGTAAATGGAAAAACTCTCCAGAGAATGAGGGTTCCTCTTCTTAAACTACCCGTCACAAGCTACTCTAATGCGGGAAAAAATAAACTATCCTAATCTAACCATTAAGGGGACAAACGAGAAAGAGAGAGGGTGAAAGAGCCACATAAGCGGTGATACACCAGAAAAGGAAGTGGATGATCACAAACCCAACTGCCTAAAATGGAGAGAGGTGAGCAGAGGAGAGGGTGGACAGAATGCACCATAGACCAGAGATATATTTCACACAGAACACCACTTCGAAACCCATTAAACACAACTCCCAGGACCTATAATAGACATCAAAAGTATGCACAGTATACCCTGCAACAATGAGAGGTAAGGAGAGACAACAAAATAAGCCAAGGATGGACAAATGCATCACAAAACAAATTTTATTGCTCCAAAATGTTACACAGTGCACCATCAATGGGCAAGAGGCAAGAAAATTCCATTACAAATCCATGAGAGGAGGCTTAGACTCGCATTCAACCCTAAGGAAGAAAGGGAGAGGGGGTAGAAAAGAAACAGCGACCAACCATTTGAATGTGCCCCTCTATTACAATATATAGGAAGAATGGGAGAGAGAAGAGGGAAGAATTTGAATCCTGCTCCAACCACCCTGAGATACGCATTGAATCCCATTTTGAAATCTCAACCACTAAATATCAATGCCTTTTGTAAATCTGCCCACAATATGTCACTTCTAGTTCTCCTGGTGGATCAAATCGAATCAGATCTGGTAGTTAAAGAGATCAGATTTTGCATTAATGGCCTGGAAGAATTTTCTCCATTTTCTCCCACCTAACCTTCCCAAACTTAAAATTTTTAGATATTTATGGTGTAGACGAGGCCGATATCTTTCCAACGGTGTCAGATTTTCTATATTTCGAGCCCCGAGTCAAAAGATATGCCCCTTTGAAATTTGTATTGGGTCTGTACAAAAAGGTGGGAAAACTAGTTCGAAAGTGGGCCCCTTTTTAATCTTTCTCTTGAACTAGTGTCATTTGGACACTTGGCACTCTCCACCGGCCTACCATTATGTATTGACTATTGAAATGGAATTTTTCCCCTTTTTGAGACTGGATGCATGGAGGCTCCGCGCTTGCTTAAAATCTTGATCAAGATTTACCTTTGAAGGAGCATCGAGTTGACACTTGGAAGCCTCTGTAGACTCTTGGAATTTTTAATGGCCCCTCTTACCTTTTTGGACCTTGGGCTACGTGGCGAGCTAGTGCTTGTTTGAGCCTCCAATTTTTGGATTTACCCTTGGAGATGCGTCACTTAGACACTTGGAAGCGTCGCTAGCACTTCTATACTTATCCTTTTTTGAGGCCCGCCCTTTCCACCTTTTGACCTCTGTTGATTGTTTGCTACGTGGAGGGTTGGTGAAAGTTGAGTCTCCACCTTGGGCTCCCATTTTGGAATTGTGTTGAGCCGACACTTGGCCCCTTCCACCGAGTTGGAGAATTTTCAACGGTCCGTGCAACTTTTGGGGCTCTGGACATGTGGAAGCCTATCACTTGTTTGAGCTTCCCTTTTTGGATTCAACTTTGGAGAAGCATCATGCTGACACATGGCTCTCTCCATTGTCTCCTCCATACTTAGTCAATTTTTGGACTCATTCTGAACTATTTTGAGCTCGAAGACTTTGGATCTTCGCCGTTTCTTCTCTTTCTTGCTCCTGGCTTCTCTGTGACACTTTGCTCCTCCTTCTTTGACCCTGCTATTTTATTTTTGAGCCCACTGTAACCTATTAAATAGATTTAAGACATGAATTTACTCGATAGAGCCATTTCTTCTCTTTCTTCTTGCATAGGTCGTTTAGTCTTTCGCAGGCCCCACCACTCCATTTTTGAGTCCTTCTGTGACCTATTTGCAAGATTTAAACGTGTTTTCTCTGGTTCTTTCTTTACGGGGTCGTGGCTGATCCAATACTTCACCTGGGGTGCAAAATATGGATAACAATTTGGTGACTCACAGGGGTATCTGCCTGCTAGATGAATAGACCAGTGGCCTTAAAGCATCCATTGGGCATGGAGTCAAGAATGATAGCCTGAAACTAATCCTTCTTATAAAATGGACCCCAACTACCCGCCTTTCTGCGCTCTCTAGTGACCCTAAACCTCCTCCCGTGTGTCTCGCTCTCAATTTTCATAAGAAATCTTGAAATAAGGATTCTGAGAGTAGAAAATTGTTTGACCCTAGGGCTTTCATCTGTCCCTGAAAATGGACTATTTCAAAATGGCTTAAGTTGCTCTACATTTGTTTCATTTTGGAACTAGCAACTGTTATAGACAACTATGAGTCTTTCTACCTTGAATACTGAAGATCCTGGCCTGATGCACCCTTGGAGAAAAATGAACAAAACTTATATACAAAGACCAAATCATACATGCCTCAAATGAGACATGCAGAGTGTGCATAAGCACTTCTTTTGCTGAAAGCAAATCTACTCCTACTCCTAAACTAACTAGAGAGAAAGAATGCTAAACAAATCCTGTAACTAGCAGGAGAAGTAGCTTCCCTTTCTCAAAAGGGGCAGCCATGCAAATGATTTGACACTAAATATAGTTTCCTGTATGAGTGAAAAACTAACAATAAGCCGGTCCTCCACCCAAATCATCAAGGTATCAACATTAATGGAAAATACCTCTTCAAGCTGACTTACATTGGACTCTTGAAGGTATTGATGGTGACCCTTGGTACTTTGATGCTCATCCTCATGCCCTGAAGTAGGCATGACTAGTTTTGTTCCTCCCTTGGCTCCAATGAAGCCAAGTACCTGATTGGGCATGGTCTGATCCTTTGAATGTGCCCCTCGTTCTAAATTTTAACTCCAAGAATGGAGTTTTCTTGTAGACCCTCTTAGATGGATGGTGTGAGAGAGATGATGACATCCTCTACCTACCTTTTCTCTTCTATGGCTTTTGGAAGATCAGTATGTTCTTGTGGTTGAAGACATTCTTTTGAGTCTGATAGGATATCAAACTCTTTATTATCCTATTGTAGAAAAGTCTCTCCCTTTTGCATGGTGATCTTAAAATCTTCATTATTTTCACCATATGAAGCCTCATCTTCAAATATGAAGCTAGTGAGTTCAGGATCCTCCAAAAAGTCATATTTTTGGAGAGGTTGAATGAGAGAGGGGTCTACATTTTCTTGTGCAACCGGCTCATGATTCAGTGCCTCTGAATCTATCTTGGTCACCTCCATATGCTCCTTTTTAACTGGACTTGGAGCTGGTTGTTCCTCTTCTTTTTCTTGTGGAGAACATGGAGGACTCATACCTCCCAATCTTGGTTTTCAGAGAGGTGTAGTGGAGTGTAGGATGCTGTTCTTGAATGTCCTCCTTCATGGAAACAGGCTCATATGCTTGGAAGGTGGTTGATGGAGGAAAAAATGGTGTTATCTCTTTAGGCTCTTCTCCATCAAAACAATCCTCCAAGTCAGACAGACAGTCTGCCTCCTTGTTGTCCTACTAGGTACTCTACCTCCTTCATGGTGTCCTCCTGATCTACAATTGACTCACCATGGTTCCCTTCATCCTCAAACATGAAGTTTGAAATCTCAAACTCTTCTTCAACATCAGAGCTTGAAGGGGATGAAGTGAAAGGAAGAACTGAAGGTTCTTCTCTAGCCTGCTCCACACTTGGAGCCTCTGAAACTATATGGTCCTCCTCCTCTGCTACAAACTCAGCCTCAACCACCACTAGTTCTTCAACCTAGACCTCCTCTATTGGCTTGACCATCAAGGGGATATTTGTAAACCCAAATTTGGTAGCCCAACTCTTTAGATTGTCTGTATCATTTCTTCTCTATTGGGCTCCTCCTCTTGTTGTTCTCCTTGACTGGTTTCTTGGGTTTCTTCCCAACATGGACTTGGGAAAGCAAGAGGAGTGATAGGTTGGGGTTCAATCAGTTTTGCAATTGTTTGTGGTGGGGAGGGAAGTGGAACTTCTTGTTTTTTGGAGGGGATGACTACTTGGGAGAGAAAAGGGGAGAAGAATTGAAATGGGGTGGAAGACTAGGAGATGGAGAAATGAAATCAACACTTGGGGCAGCAAGTGAGGGGCTTGACTCTTGCCTCTACTGAAATGATAAAGATTGAGGAAGAGAAAATGAAAGACAGGGAGCTAGTGATTGAATTACCCATTGACAAGGTTGTCTTGCACTTTTCTCATAAGCTTCAATGTCCTCAATCCACTATGTAAGCTGAGGTAGCACTTCAACCATGAAGTCAAGCTTCTCTTGAGGGCTGTAATGTCTTGGAAAAGGGCCTTCCCATGGACAAGGTTCCCTACAACCAATATTAAATGCCTTCATTTGTGCTACGCCCTGGATTGCACCATGCTAGCCTCCATTCTTTGAATCTTCTCCAAAAAACCAACATCCTCCATTTGACTGTTGTCATTGTATGCATACCCTTTCTCATGATAAGCTCCATGGCCAAACTAAATTTGACCCTGCTCATATGGGTAAGCACAATTACTTTGGATCTGATCATAGTGTTGATCTGGAGGAGTTGGAAAATGCATTGGAGGTGGATTGCACTGTTGTAGGTGTGAATTCCATGAAGGGAATGAAGTCATGATTGCACAACTTCATGAAATGGAAGAAAATGGGAGATATGGAAAGAAAAGTGAATGAAGATGGGTGGAAATGGATGGGAAAAGGTCTGCAACTTTAGAAATGGGGTTGTTGACTAGATGGAGTCGCCAGATGTGCTTGCATGTGCCTCAAAAGGCTAACCCTTAACAGGAACACATCAACCTGCTAAGATGAAGTGGTAAGGTGCTTCAGGACTGTCCCATCGGGTGTGCCAAAACTGTTAGTGCAAAATCACAACACCCCCAAATGAGTTGTCAGATCTAATTTTCTAAGGCAAAGTCATTTGGTGTGATTCACATAACATTGAGTTTTCCCCAAAGTGTGGGACTTTGTAAATGGAAAAACTCTCTAGAGAAGGCTAGTTCCTCTTCCTAAACTACCTACCATAAGCTACTCTAGTGCAGGAAGAACCTAAACTATCCTAATCTAACCATTCCAAGGGGACAAAGAGAGAGAGAGAGGGTGAAAGAGCCTACACTAAGCGGTGATACACCAGAAAAGGAAGTGGATGATCACAGACCCAACTGCCTGAAACAGAGAGAGGTGAGCAGAGGAGAGGGTGGATAGAACACACCACATACCAGAGATATATTTCACACAGAACACCACTTCAAAACCCATTAAACATAGCTCCCAAGACCTATAATAGACATCAAAATTATGCACAGTATACCTGTGACAATGAGAGGTAAGGAGAGACAACAAAATAAGCCAAGGATGGATAGATGCATCACAAAACAAATTTTATTGCTCCAAAATGTTACATAGTGCACCATCAGTGGGAAAGAGGAAAGAAAACACCATTACAAAGCCATGAGAGGAGGCTTAGACTCTGCATTCAACCCTAAGGAAGAAAGGGAGAGGGGGTAGAAAAGAAACAACGACCAACCATTTGAATGCGCCCCTTTATTACAATATATAGGAAGAATGGGAGAGAGAAGAGGGAAGAATTTGAATCCTGCTCCAACCACCCTGAGATACACATTGAATCCCATTTTGAAAGCTCAACCACTGAATATCAATGCCTTATGTAAATCCACCCATAATATGTCACTTTTGGTTCTTGGTGTATCAAATAGAATCGAGATCGGTAGTTGAAGAGATCATATTCTATGTTAATGGCTTGGAAGACTTTTCTCCATTTTCTCCCACTTAACCTCCCCAAACTTAAATTTTCAGATATTCATGGCATAGATGAGGTCGAGATATTTCCAATGGTGTCAATTTTGCTATATTTCAAGCCCCAGTCGAAAGATATGCCCCTTTGAAATTTACATTCGGTCCATACAAAAAGGTGGGAAAATTAGTTTGAAAGCGGGCCCCTTTTTAATCTTGGTCTTGAACTAGCACCATTTGGACACTTGGCACTCTCTTCGGCCTACCATTATGTATTGACTATTCAACCCGACTCTATCCCCTTTTTGAGACTAGACGCGTGGAGGCTCTGTGCTCGCTTAAAAGCCCGATCAAGATTTGCCTTTGAAGGAGCGTCGAGTTGACACTTGGAAGCCTCCATTAGACTCTTGGACTTTTCAATGCCCCTCTTACCTTTTCAGACCTTGGGCTACATGGTGAGATGGTGCTTGTTTGAGCCTCCACTTTTGGATTTACCCTTGGAGATGCGCCGCTTGGACACGTGGCAGTCTCCGCTAGCACTTCTATACTTAGCCTTTTTTGAGGCCCACCATGTCCACCTTTTGACCTCTATTGACCATTTGCTACGTGGAGGGTTGGCGCAAGTTTGAGTCTCCACCTTGGGCTCCCATTTTGGAATTGTGTTGAGCCGACACTTGGCCCCTTCCACTAAGTTGGAGACTTTTCAATGGTCATGCAACTTTTTGGGGCTCTGGACGCATGGAAGCTTGACGCTTGTTTGAGCTTCCCTTTTTGGATTCAACTTTGGAGAAGTGCCATGCTGACATGTGGCTCTCTCCACTATCTCCTCCATACTTAGTCAATTTTTGGACTCGTTTTGAACTGTTTTGAGCCCAAAGACTTCGGATCTTTTTGTTTCTTCTCTTTCTTGCTCCTGGATTCTCTATGATGTTGCTCCTCCTTCTTTGACCCTATTATTTTATTTCTAAGCCCACCTATAACCTGTTAAATAGATTTAAGACACAAAATTCACTCGAAAGAGCCGTTTATTCTCTTTCTTCTTGCATGGGATCATTTAGTCTTTTAGGCCCCTGCCACTCCATTTTTGAGTCCTTTTACGACATGTTTGCAAGATTTAAAAGTGTTTTCTCTATTTCTTTCTTTGCGGGGTTATGGCTGATCCAATACTTTTCCTGAGGGGTGAAATATGGATAGCAATATCTTCTCCATCTTGCATCATTCCTCCAAGCTTTATTAGTAGGAGAATATCCAAGCATGGTCTTATAGCCATTTTAGAGAGATCTCTTCACCACTTGGAGCAAACAACACAAAACTAATTGTTTAGGATTTAACTAGGTTCATCTTTATATTAAGCAATCTAGAGAAGTAGAGATAACATAGTAATGTTAGTTTGATTCATGCATTATTGTAGAAGTTTATCTCATTAAGCTCTCATCTTGATGTTTATGATAGATTTAGTTATATTGTGGAACTACTAGGTGTTAGTTTCATTTTATTGTCATAGCTAATCTTTTCATGCATACATTTGGCACGCCCGGTGGGACCTTACTCCATGGTCCATAGAAGTTGATTTCAAGCTTTGTGATTTACCTCATTTTTCTAACCATTTCATGCATTTTGAAGATTAAATAGATTTTTCTCAAGAATTTTGCTAACCTTATGTGTGTTAAATCTTCCTTTTGCATGCAAAGTTAATGGGTTTTTGTTAGAAATTGGTTTAAAGAGAAAAGTTTTGACCTATTTGCAGTTCCAAAATCTTGTTTTTCATCTTTTTACGTTTTTCTAGGTACATGCACAAGTGTTAAAAATGGGCACACATACGTTAAAACTCATGCACACTTGTAGCATAGGGTGCGCATACATCCCGAGGGGCACGTATATGATTCCATGCCCACGTATATGATTCCTTGTATTTTCCCCTTTGTGATAAAATTTACCAATCACACACATTTTATCTCAAGGGCATGCATACACTTGCGAAGATGTGCATACGTCTCTCAAGATGTGAATACACTTATGACCCTCTGTGTTATCTTTCCTTTTTGACAGACACACACATACACTTACAGAGGTATTTATACGCCAAGAAGGGCGTGTAGGTGTTTCATAGCCCACACATATGTTGGAGATTGATTGTGTTTTTGAAAGTGGAGCACATACATTGTTAGGCATGAACATGCACTAATAGGGGCGTGCATATGTCCTAGGGGGCACATAGGTGCTACAGTATAAAATTAAACACTTTGTTAAAAGACAAAAGTTTGGTTCCTTGGATTTTATAACATTTTGTAGATTCTTCTTGAGTTACATTAAGTAGTTTTCATAGTTGCATTTTCATTTATAAGACTAGGATCACGTATGCTCTTCCCTCGCATGTTTTAGGTGAACTTGGGAATCATAAATTATTCAACAATCTTTCATACTTTCAAAACATTTCATCAAATCTTTCAATGGGAATGAAGTTCAAAGTTGGCTAAAAAGAATGAGTTTTATGTTTTCTTTTATGTTTGCTTCATTATTTTCTAACTAGTTAGGTTTCTCATTGCGTATGCTCTTCCTTTACATCTTAGGACGATCTTAGGAATCAAAAATAATGTTTGATCCTCTTTCTATGATGCCTTGATCATTTTTTAGAAACTACTAATCTTTGCATGAAGGACCATATTGCTTACAAAAGAATCAGGATCTAAACAAAAGCTAACACATTTTTTTGTAGGTTGCCAATGGTGTGTAAAACCTCATTAAGTTAAAAGATAAGAAAACACACCACATTCAAAACACTTGATATGTAGGTTTGGATAAGGGTAAACCCATCCGCTTTGAACTAGGAGAAATACCCTTTGGCATAAGCCTTAAGATAACAAGAGGGATTCTCCTAGGAACCCCAAATTAGTCCACGTAAGAGGGAACCTTGTGGATGAAATGGGAAGCACTCCGCTTACCTACTTGATTAGTTTACACTTGTGAGATTAGAGTCGAAGGTATCTCTATTATAACCCTAGTGAAAATACAACTGAACACATTTATTTCTCATTGTATCGAAGGGGGTAAATTAAATTTGGGATACTCCAAGGTTTAGTCAGTGTAACTTCCTTAGCAAACCGAGCTTATAAAGGTATTTTTGACACCTAGTTGAGAGAACCAAATAGGAAGCTATTTTGTCTTGGAGCCAACTTTACCGTATAAAACCAATCATGTTTTATAAATATTTTGCAAAGTAATAACTTGTTCGGAGTTGAAATCTTGTTTTTCAAACAAGGAGAGAGTCCATCCAAGTTTGAACTAAGCATCATTCATCACAAAATTTACAAAGCATTACTTTATCTTAGTTTCTCACCCACCCTAAGGTGAGGTGAAACTCTGCTGAACCAAGTATCTTTTAGCCTCACTTGGAGTACTCCTTTGTTTTCTTGTTTCCCATTTGGGAAAAAGGAAATAAACACACATAAATACCACTAGAAATAATCGTGTCCACCACTTTTTGTAGTCTACTTACATGACTAGGTTGTAATGTCAGAATGTAAGTGTTGAAAGTGTGAATGGTACGTCTTCATGTTCTAGCAAGCCTTTTCTCTCACACCCATATTAAGACTTATCATCATCATAGTTAGGTTTTCTCATCATTGAATTCCTTTTCTAGTTTTACGTTGCTCATATCATATCCATACAAATTTGATACTTACGTCTTGTTTCCTTTGTGAAACTTGATCTAAGTCTCTAACTTGTATCATTACGATGCTCACATAAATAAAAAAATTCTTGATATACTTGACATAGTTTTTGATCCCAACATTACCTTGAGTCTTGAAAAGTGTCATTATGTTGTCAACATTATGGTGACATCATTCCGATACTAATTTTTTGCCTTTGTCTACGAAGCTTGATTTACGTATCCAAATAGTGTTGTTTATAAAAGCTTGTTTTAGTATACCTTATTGGGAGATCACATCAACACCATCTTAGTACTTAGGCCTTATTTATATCAAACCTGACCTAAGTGGTGTCTTGACAATGAAATAAATCTTATGAAATAAATATTGAAAATGAATACTTGAAAAGAATATTTGACACAATATCTTTACGAAACAAGATGGTGCTTGTGTATTTTATTAAAATCAAAATCAATCATTATAAACAAATGAGAGAGCCGTAATATTTATAGATATTGGATAGATTCTATCTCATGCACAATATATGGAAACAAATCACCTAATATGAGAAAATATGTAGGAATAAAATATCCCCTAACATAACCTATTGCCCCTCATGAAAATCATCTGGGAACAAAATATGCAAGATAGAACATGATCTCACAAACATAGGGATGAGAACACTATCACTTAGTGAACTAAAAACTAAGGATAAATAATACCTATTGACATAAGTTTAAAGTATTTAAATTAAATACTTTAACTTATTACATTTATTCAAATATCAAATAATGATGAATTAAGCTAAGTTTTATTCCTAACATTCCCCCCTTAATCCAACATGGTCTCAAGTGAACATGAGAGAAATTATCTAAAACCCTCAAATTTATCTTGAACAAGTGACTTTGTGAAGACATATGCACGCTACATATTTTTTGGGCAATAGTGGAGCTGGATGTTGTTGTTTTGAACATGTTCACAAATGAAATGTACACGAACCTATATGTATTTGGAGCGCTCATGAAAACTAAGATTTTGAACAAGTTTTACTACTCCTTCATTATCAACATGTAGGATAGTTGGATCTTTCTTTGGTATTCCCAATCCTTCAAGTATACGTTGGAGCCATATCACTTCCCAAATAGCTCCACTTGCGCACGATATTTTGATTCTATGGAGGATCTTGAAACAAAGTTTTCTTCTTACTCCCCCATGATATCGGTCCAAATCCCAAAAATAATACAAATCCTAAAGTGGATTTCCTATCATCTATGTTTCCTACATGATCTGAATCTTAATATCATATCAAGAAGAAGTTATTATTCTTCTTTTATTCTAGGTCATACTCAATAGTTCCTCTGATGTACCTTAGTATCTAATTTTTTGTTTTCTATTGAGAAACCCTTGGTTCTTGCATGAACCGTGAAAGATAGTTGACTGCATAGCTGATATCCATAGTGTAATTCAAGTAGATGAGACTCCCAATCAACTACCGATAGAGAGTTGCATTTACTTGTGGTGATGGATCTATTCAAGACAGTTGAATTCTTGTCTCCATAGGTGTGGAAAATGGCTTACAATCCATCATATTGAATTTCTTGAGCGTTGTCTTAGCATATTTCAATTGTGACACAAATATATGATTTTCTCTTTTCCAAACTTCAAGTCCAAGACAATAATGTAGAAGCCCAAGATCGGTCATGTTGAATGATCATGTTAGATATTTCTTTGGTGACTTAATCATCCTCACTGATCCTCCAATGATGACTAGATCATCGACATATACTACAACGATCACTATCTCCCCCCTTTCTTTTTGAGATAGCTATTGGGATCATATGGACTCTTGTTGAATCTATGTTGAATGAGATGCTCATTGATTTTTATGTACCATGCCCTAGAAAACTGCTTTAGACCATATAGTGATTTTATGAGTTTACATACCTTTTCCTCTTTACCTGGTATGAAAAAACCTTCGGTTGAGTCATGTAAACTTCTTCCTATAAATCACCATTAAGAAAGGAATTTTCACATCCATTCGGTGTATTTTCCAACCAGATTGTGCAGCTAGAGAAAATATTAACTGAAAGTTTTTATCTTAGATGTGGGGAAAAAGTCTCCTCATAATCAATGCCTTATTTTTGAGCACTTAGCAAATAGTCTAGCCTTTTGTTTATCAATTTTTCTTTCTACTTGTACTTCATTTTGAAGATCCATTTGCATCCAATCAGCTTTTTCCTAGTGGAAGATCTCAGTAAATTTCCATGTATTATTTTTCATAAGTGACTTATATTCGCATCCATATCATCTTTCCAAGGTTTAAACTAAGGCTTCTAAAATTGTGGATGACTCACTAGTTTTCAAAAATTTACCCATTAAGGACAAATTGACCTTATTTCGATCCATCTGCGAGTCCTCATTCCAATGGTAGATGTGTCGGGGACACTATCAAATTTTCATCTCTCATCATACATGTATACCATTTAGGCATACTTTTTGTGGTTCTGTGGGAGGTTAAATTTCACCATATTCCCCATCATCATTATCATCATCAAAGTGATTACCATCCTTTATTTTCATTGTAGGGATGATTTTTTCATCATGTGAGTGTATGGAAGGATCATTTTCTTCTTTATTCTCAAAGAACTCAACATCCTGACTAGTGTATACCCTCCTTGTTCTTTAATCCATAAGTCTGTAGCTAAGTGCTTCATCAACTTTGTATTTCAAGAAAATAAGTTTTTCTTATTTCATATCAAGATTAGTTCTTTGTTTGTTAGGAATGTACATACTCACTTTACATCTAAAAACTCTAAGGTGTGAAATAGATGGCTTATTACTTGACCATGCTTCTTGTGGTGTTACTCCATCAAGAGCTATAGTGGGAACTCTATTTAGTAAATAGACTATCATTTTACCTGCTTCGTCCCAAAATGTTTATGATAAACTCCGCATCATCAATCATACATCACACCATATCCATTGATGGTACAATTTCACCTTTCAATAGAACCATTTTGTTATAGTTTGTGAGGAGGAGCCATTTGACGATGAATGCCATGTGTTTTGAAAAAAACATTGAACTCATTGCTAGTGTATTCTCCCCCTCGATCTGAGTGTAGTATTTTTATTTTCCTACCAGACTCTATTTCAACAAGGGATTTGAACTTCTTGAAAGTTTCTAAAGCTTGGTATTTTGTAGAAATATGGTATATCCACATTTTTCATTAAAAATCATCAATAAAGGGCATGAAATATTGAAACCCAGAGTGGCTAGGTCTCATTGGTCCACATAGATCAGTATGCACCAAGTCAAGTTTTTCCTTAGCTCAAAATGTACTATGTTTGAATGGTGGTCTATCTTGTTTTCCTACCAAACAATGCTAACATTTATCTATACCCTTTTTTATAAGTTGCAAACCTCTAACCATGTTGTATCGATGAAGTGTGTCAAGATAGTCAAACCGACATGTCCAAGTCTTCGATTCCATAGTTGAGTTGATGATGTATCCTTGGCTACAAGTTTTTGATCATTTTGTTGAAAAAAATTCAACTGAAACATTCTTCCCACATTCAAATATTTTGCAACAATTTTCGAGCTTCGTGACTTATCTCGAATTAGGCAAATATTTTTACCACCTTTATAATCAAAGTCAATTTTGAGATTGTGATCTAATAATTGACTCATGGATACTGATTTTTGTTAAACCAGAACATAAAGAACATCTATAATTTTACAATTGTGATGCCCAAGTGGTAGTGAAATGGAACCAATGCCTTCAACATTGTATGATGTATCATCACCCAAAGAGACACGATTTTTGGTGGGTGTTTTACTTATTCTGAAGAACTAATATTTCTTTCTTGTCATGTGTCGAGTTGCACCCAAGTCGACATACCAAATATTGTTTATACAATTGGATACTTCATTTGAATGTGTAGAATATAGGAAGTCATCATCATAAAATTGATCTTCATGTTCGACTACATTTCCTTATTGAGTTGGTTTCTTCTTCCACTTTTGTATATTTTGTCCTAGTTTACTCTATTGTTGGTCTGCTTTTGTTTGTTGGTAATTAATATTTTTACCACTTGATGATCCTTGTTGGAATGTTTTGTACCAAAATATATTTAACTCATGTCCTTTTCGACCACCGAATAAGACATTTTTTGGTCCTTTTGGCCTTGTTGAGTATTACCTTTCTTTTCGAGGATGTTTACTAGACTTAGCCTTTTTTTCCTTTTTGATTGGAATGTGTTGTACAAAAATTCTTTAACTCATGTCCTTTTCGAACACAAAATATGACATTTTTTTTGTCCTTTTGGCCTTGTTGAGTATTACCTTGCTTCCGAGGATGTTTACTAGACTTAGCCTATTTTTTTCTTTTTTGATTAGAAAAAATGCTTGCTCTTAAGTTTGATAGTTGAGTGAATAGATTCCTCTTGTTGTAGCATATTCACTAACTCTTCAAAACATTTTGTTTAACCAATTATGTTTAACGTGGTCACAAAAACCCTATAAGGAGGAAGAGTCTCAATACTATAGGAACAAGTGATGTGTTAGTACTTCTTCTTCTAAAGCTTTAAGTGATGCATGCAAAGTTTCCAATCTTCTCAAAAATATTTCAAATTTCTTAGTTGGTTGCATTTTTAAGTTTAATAGTTGACTCTGGAGATGAAGTATTATGTTCTTAGTTTTGAATCATATAATGTTTTCAACTTGTCCCAAGATTATTTTCAATTGTGACCTCACAAATATGAGGTTATACCTTATCTCAAACACTAAAAATATTATTAACTTTAATTTTTTATTTGCACGATCAAAATGTAGCTTGTTGTGTAACATCTGTTGTAGATCTTGTTAATGTACCATAAACAACGGACCATAGATTTTCAAAATCAAGTTTTGAGAAAAATTTATTTTCCATGTTGGGTAATTATCAGAACGTAAAAGTTGAGAATCTGGAAAAAAGAATTTTGGTGTCGTAATTATGGCCATTGTGAAGACTAATAAACAGTAGAAGAAAAATTGAACACTTTCCCCCTTAAAACATGCACACTCTCCCAAAAAAAAATATATATATATATATAGTTTATTAGTATGGGATCCTTTTTGGTCATGTGTACAATGAGTTTTGGCACTATTGGCCTTTACAAATTTGGATCTATGGTCGATTTTTAAAAATATTTTTTTACTCTTTGGCCTCTTTTCAAGTACAAAAACCTCTATTTTTTGCATTCTTTACAACACACAACTTATTAAAAGCTAGACCAATATGTAGAGCTCACAAAATCACACACTTTCAAACAAAATGACACCTCAATCCAAGGTACCAGTTGAAATTTATGACTTGTTTAAATTCCAATTTTAAAATTTTTCTGGCCCCTTTTTAAAAATGGAATTTTTTTCTATACTTCTAATTTTTTTCACAAAATCCAATAAATAAAAGTTTTTCAAAAAACATTTTTTCTTAAAAAGTCACCTTGATTAGGGCTTACGACTCACATGCACCTTGTTTTTTTGCCACCGCCTCTATCTCTTTTCCTTACTCACTTTAATAATCCTTGGCCACATTTTTTTATTATTTCTCTTTGTACGCAAGTATTTTTTCTTGGAGGCATTTTTTTCTTCCTTATTTCAATGCAGTTTTCCTTGCAAGTTGTAAATCTTCTCCACATTGAATTTGTATTCTTTTTTTTTGGATGCAGGCACATTGGAGATCATTGAAATATCCTATCTTCTTCTCCTCTAGTAGAAGCTTCCATGTTGGATTGGATCTCCCTTGTTTGTGGCTTAAAATTCTTGACAAAGCTTGGAAGGAGAAGACAAAGTACAAAGAAGAGGAAGAAGAAGTAATGTGGGGAGCTTGAAAATATTGGGTCCCCACAGATCAAAAATATTAGATATATATTTTTTAAATGCTTGTAATTTTTTAAAAAATTATAGGTACAGGTAACTTGATAGCTATAGGTAATTTTTTATTTAAATAATACAAAAGAACAATGTCACTGGTGCTCTTGCAGAAAAAATATTTAATTCTCCAGGTGATCTTCAATTGCAAATCAACCGTGATTCAGGGTGTGGAGCTAGGTAGGGGTTGTGAAATGGCTAGGGGCATCTATGGCTCCTCCTAGCTCTATAATTTCTCTAGATCTCCCTAAACTTACCTAAAACTTCCTATACTCTCCTGGATCGAATCTTGCTCTAACACTAAATCTTGATGATGAAATAAATCTTATGAAATAAATCTTAAGTGAATACTTGAAAAGAATATTTGATACTGAGAAGATTTATATAGAAACAAGAAGGGTGCTTGTGTATTTTATTAATATCAAAATCAAGCATTACAAACAAATGATAGAGCTACAATATTTATAGATATTGGAAAACTTATATCTTATCCACAATATATGGAAACAAATCACCTAATCTGAGAAAATATGTAGGAATAGCATATTTCCCTAACTGCCCCTATTTCCTCTCATGGAAATCATCCGGGAACAAAATATGCAAGATAAAACATGATCCCACAAATATAGGGATGAGAACACTATCACTTAGTTAACTAACAACTAAGGATAACTAATACCTATTGAAATAAGTTTAAAGTATTTAAATTAAATACTTTAACTTATTCAAATTATTCAAATATCAATTAAAGATGAATTAAGCTAAGTTTTATTCCTAACATGGTGATATCGTGTTGTCACTATTTGTACCTAACCTACCATTTGATAGTGCATTTTGCATAAGGAGTAGATTCCTTTAGGTTGGATTGGTTTACCAAACTTGCATGATTGTGCCTTGTGTTTGTTCATCGTATTGATCTATTTTTCTAGGGAAATATTTATTAGATCCTTGGATTCTTTATTCTTTGTCACTTAAACATTCTTGGACCAATTGTCAAGCATTCTTTATCAAACATTATGACAATCACATTATAAGGTTGTGGCCTAGGTTTTATTGTATCATTGATCACATTTGACTGAAGCCTTTGTAGCGACCTTCGTATGCCCCTATCACAAAAATGACATCTAAGAAATTTAGGACTAATCCTTTCATTGGTCATGATTTAAGACCCCTCTTTTCTATGGTAAAAAATTCAGACAATTTCATTTATCATAGTGGCGATGAGGAAGACTCACCACCAATTTTTTTAGTCTCATCCCCGCACTTAGATGAATTCCTTTATCTCAATAAAGATAGATCACTCACACAAGTGGTGGAGTTAGGTGCCAAGATGACACTCGAATATGAATTTGTAAATATAGAAAAGTGAATGCTAATATATAAGAGGTTGTAAATAAAAGGATCCATCTCAATCCTTAGAAAAGTGAATGCTATGATAGAAGAGTTTATAAATTAGAGGATCTAACTCAAACGTTAGCAAAATCAATGCTAAGATGGAATAGATTGGAAATTAAGATCGAGATAACTCAAACCTTAGCAAACTAAATACTAAAGTAGAAGAGAAGATTAAAATATTGAATAGCTCAACCCTTAGAAAATTGAATGCTAAGATGGAAGAGGTTAAAAATGAAAGTCCAATTATTCGACCCTTAACAAAGTGAATTCTAAGATGGAAGAATTTACAAATTAAGGTTAATTACCCAACCCTTAGCAAAATGAATATTAAGATGGAAGGGCATAGTGATGAAAAGAAATTTCTCAAATATAAATAAAGTGAATGTTGAGATAAGAGGAATATGAATTATGATTGATTGTTTTAATCTCAACAAAATAAATGTTAAGTTAAGAGAAAAATGGGTTGTTTGATTAAATTCTCAACTCTTAGAAAAGTAAATGCTTAAGATAGAAGAGTACGGAAATAAAGATGCCTAAAATTTAACAAATTGAATGTTAAATTTGTATACATATGATGTTCTAGTGTTGAGAATTTAGTCAATGTGAATGTTAAACTAAAAGAATTAGGAAAATGATAGAGCATTAAGATCATGATGGTGTTTGACTATGATAAGGTGAATATCAATATGTCAAGACTTAGATTGAGAATGAATGTTTGCAAT
The DNA here is from genome assembly GCA_018340775.1 of Taxus wallichiana var. yunnanensis. Classification (NCBI taxonomy): domain Eukaryota; kingdom Viridiplantae; phylum Streptophyta; class Pinopsida; order Cupressales; family Taxaceae; genus Taxus; species Taxus wallichiana. The sequence goes on along the minus strand of CM031233.1, from coordinate 204,358,531 downwards.
TGAGGACATGGGTATACACAACTAAAGGCTTAGGACATTGATTACAAATTTAGAAGATGGGGAGATAGAGTGTGTATGATAAGATTGTGGAACACAAAATTTATAACACAAAATAGATGATGATAACATTATGTAAGGAGGGCCTCTAAACTTAAGTTGGCTTGGTCAAGGAGGGGCTTCTATATAAATATTTCTCTCCTAAATACAAAAGGCTATCTAAGTGAGTGTGATATACTATTGATATTTGACAACTTTATTTTACCCATCTTGATACGATAAGACAAATGTTACTCTACTCGGAGGAACAAACAAATGTCGCCACTATGGATAGTTTTAGCTCTACTCCCACAAAGGTATACTAGTCAATTTAGTGGGCATATCATTTCATTGGATAGTTCACTCAAGGTTCCAACTACTTTTGGGTTCTTGTGGTACTCCTCATAATGAGTTTATGGACCCTAACCATGCACTTCCCACGATTACAATCAATGGGGTTATAAACTTGTTTGTGAAAAAATTAATTAAAGAGATTTTTATAACATTTAATAAAATACGGTGATAAAAAGGTTTTCTTGATTATCAAGAACAAAAGGAAACCTTCATTTGGTAATTTTTATTTTAAAATCAACCTTTATAGAGATGGTCCTGCAAACAATGAGTTAGAAGTTTTCTTGAGGTAAACACACAAGAGAAAACATAAAAACAAACTCACATTTCTGATTTTCAAGATCACTTATAGAAGTGCAAGAAAAGAGAATACGTGTGAGCTTATCAAGATTAGATTCACAAAAAAAACCTCCCAAAATACAATAAAATCCCCCAAAAATATTAATACTTCCACAATATCCTCCAAAAACAAGTTAATGGTAAAGAAACGTCCAATAAACCTTAAGAGTTTCCCAATTGTCTTATTTAGTCTAATTTGATAAAAAAAAATTAAACTAGGACCTAATTGCTAAATAAACCTTAATTAACTAAAAATCTAATTAATTTAATTAAAAAATAAAATAAAAATCTAGAGTAGAAGAAATTAAATAAACTTAACCTAATTTTAAATGTGAATCAAATTTACAACCTTTAAAAAGATTCGGAGGAGATAAAAGAGACCCTAAGGATTAACAAAGGAGAGGGTAGAGGCTGGGCTCGACTCAAATGAGCCAAGTTGTAGGTGGGAGGAGCTCAAGCTTGGTTTTGGAAGTCGAGTTGTATGGTTTGGGGAGAGATCAAATGATGAAGATGGCTCAACTGCTATTATCAAGGTTTTGGGAATCTTGGCATGGGCTTGGTGGGTTAGCTCAACTTGGCCGACCATGTCTTGGATCCACCTTCACCATGTTGGTTGTAGGTCTGTCTGGATCGAGGGAATGACTAGCCTTTAAGAGGCCCAACTTAGTGAAGATCGCAAACAGCATCTTGGTCCTAAATTTGTTGATGATCCATTGGGTAATGTTGGTGGATTTTTATTAGTTTGAGTTAGGAGCCAATATGGCTCAATCAATACTTGGCCCTTCTCATAGTTTGCTTTTCCCATCTCCCTGGGCTCATCTCACTTCTTTCTTATACATATAGTTTAATTTATACAATGATTATGCCACCTCACTTTAGAATAACTTGATCCACAAAATTAGCATGTCTAGTGCTTAGATGGGATGTGTGTTTGAATTGGATTTTAGGTCTCAGAAGTGAACAAAGGAGAAAGATAGTGTTCATAAGGAGAAAAGATAAGTAGGATGCAAAAGGGCTTGGGAGCTCGACCGACAAGGGTGAAGATCTTGGACGGAATTGGGAGAGATCTCAATGGGGCAAGGGATATGGGAGTAAGCATGAGAAAAGTGGGAGGAAGATCAAGCCTAAGGTGTCTCGGTTTATAAAGCTCGAAGGTCTCGATGGGGTTAGAAACAGTAGAGGCATGATCCATGAGATGTAACTTGTTGAGTCACAGAAAGTATGGGAGGGAGCTGGTGGTAGAACTCAAAATCCACCAAATAAAAGCACCTCTAACTTTATCCATAGCTAGCCATATTTGGAGATGAAACACCTATAACTTGCACAAATACCACAAAACAACAAAAATTTCCCACAACACAAATGTTAACCAGATAATGCCAATTTTTCTCAAGGGTCAATACGAGATAAAAATATACACTAATAGATAATAAAATACAAAAGTGAGAGTAATAGAGTGTGGGTCAAGTCCCACCAAGAATTTCAAAATGTAAGCAGTGAAAAACTACAAGTAGAAGTAGTCGTAAAATAATAAGAAAAAGTAAACCTCTTTTGGTCTTTCTTATAAACCTCAATGATAATATTTCTAAATTATTATTCTTGTAGAATATTTGAATGGTTGGATTGTGGGTGCTCTAAATTAATTTCTAAATAAAGGAATAATTCTATGAGAAAATGATCACAGTGATTAAATCTTCCAATAATTATCTAGGGATTGTCTAACATTCTCCAATAATCTCCAAACATTGTTGTGAAGAGTATTTCCTATTGTTTACAACAAGAGAGGAGAGGTCATTGAGTGGTTGCAAATTGTAAATGAATTCATGAATGCATATTCTTAAAATAGTATTGGAGGAAGTTTGAATGAATTCATTATCCATTAAGGGGCAATGAATTTATGTTTTTTATTCAATGAGGTGGTTATACGTGCAACTTTTCTGCCCCCACCTTTGTAGGATTCTAGAAGTAAAGTTGAGTGGAGTGACTAGGATAGTGAAGTGGAGTCCAAGTGGAGGATGAATAGGAAAATATATTTATTTCTATTTAAATAACTAATTTAATTAGTTATGAGATGTGAGAGAGTAATTAACTATTTAATTAAATAAATATTTAATTAAATTAGCTAAAGGGTATTGAAGTATAGTTTAATCATGTTTAGAATTAATTTAATTAATTTTAAAGGGATACAATTGATTAATAGAATTAATTTAATTAATTCTAAAGGAATGTAGAGGATGATGATCTATAATGCATTCTAGAACCAATTTTAGTGTATTATACAAAGGATAAGGGTAATTAGGAAGGGATAGAAATAGGTATGTATTTTAGGGTGTTAACTTCATGGATTCTTTGATTATATGGCATTTAAAGATAAAACTTTCTCTTTTGAGCTAAGTGATACATGTCAACATATTTTATCTAAAAATGGGGGCATATTATGGGAACTTCCAAAAATCATTCTAATAAAGGTAGATAGGGTGATAGGTTGTAGCACTAATCAAATATAGGTATTTAGGAAATATTACAAGTTCATTCATGATATTATTATATCTATATGGACTTGGGATGGTTCATCACTATAAATACATGTTTTATATCAGTTTTACATGGACTTGAGATGGTTCATAAATACATATTATAGTTTAACATCAATTTTACAAGGAATTGGAATGTTTAATCATCATATATTATGGGTTCAGATCAGCTTTACATAGAATTAGAATGGTTCATCACTAAATATATAGTTTTTGTATCAATCACACATGGAAATGGCACAATTTAATCTTTTATATTTAGTAAAACATATGAAATGTATTAAATTTATATTGTCATGGATCACACATGAATCTTTTCCCATTAAAATGGTGATATAAAATCCCAATGATAGATGGTGATATAAATTTATAATGTCGATGGTGATATAATCTCCTAGTCCTATATGGTGATATATCTTCCTAATGCTAGATGGTGATATAAATACATAATTCTAGATGGTGATATAACTTACTAATGTTATATGATGATATAGAAACAATAGATGGTAATTAAGTTACCTATTTATACTAAAGTTAGAGAATAATACTAGTTATCACATAAGATATTCACACATTCTTGATTCAACACACCAATGGAAACTAGGTGTAGTTGTTCTATGTTGTATATCATTTTACATGATTTATTTTTCATATACTATTTTTAAAATATATCTTTTAAGCATTTACACCCATATTTCACACGTGATTGCAAATTTCAATTTAGCTTGACATGGGGACGCACTCTTCAATTTCACACATTCTCCTCCTATGATTGGTATGCGAGGTTTGTGTTTATTTTTTCCTTTTAATTTTAATCCAACACTTTAATTAGTAGATTTAAAGGTGGGAAATTATGGCACCCAAAATATGGTCCTATGGAACTTGGAAATAATACTTTGGAGTTTATCATAATATTATCCCAATTACATAGATTTATTGACTAGACTTAAAACTCTATGATTTATCATATACTATGAATACACCTTATACATAACACATATTTCGACTCTCTACAAATTTTATCTTGTTTAATATCTTGTTTTATATTAATCTTAGATGGTTTGATGGGCCTAAGATGGGTTTAGCCAATGAATTTGTCCAATGACCAATGAGCTTGTCCCTTCCACTTACAATGGTCATGTTTTTGAATGCACAAGCTGCCTTAATCAAATTAGGGTCATTTACATGATAAATCATGTGAATCAGTCACTTATATAAACATATGCACCCTTACCTATACCTCTTAGAGAATAGAGTTTATAGGAGAATGACTTTGATTTTAATGAAAATATTCATTATGGAAATTAGTCAATTCATTGATGAACTTACAAATGATAAATCCCCACAAATTGATGGCTTTAAAAGAATGAATTATTGGAAAACTTATGGGTTTCTATAATGATGTTATGCAAGAAGATACTTTGGTACATAAAACAAAGGTGAAAAACTAGAGACCAATAACTCTTCTAAATGTCTCCTAAATGATTATGGCCAAAGTTATTTCCTTAAGGAGAGCTAAAATCCTATTAGAGATTATATCTATCACTCAAATGGGATTTTGGAGTGTAGATATATACTTGATAAAATCATTTTTATTTGGGAAGGAATGGAATGAGTGAAATCCTTAGAAAGAGGTATGCATGGATTTTTGTACTTTGAAAAATCGTATGCAAAAATTGAGTGGCCATTTATTGACATGATGATGAGAGCCTTCAAAATTCGGGGAGATAGTTGTTTCAAGATGCTTTGTCTCAAGTAGAAATTAATGGATAAATATCAGAAGAATTTATTTTACTGAGAGATCCATAAGGTAGGGATTTCCTCTTCCCCCTCTCTTTTGTAATGCATGTTGAGGCGCCTTATACTATTTGTTGATATACTTTTCCATGGGCCCTCTAATGAAATAAATTTTCCTCCCCAACAGGAGGAATTGAGATTTTTTTAATATATATATATATATATATATATATATATATATATATATATATATATATATATATATATATATATATATATATATATATATATATAGTGATTGAAGAAAGGATTGAAATATATTTTTGGCTACATGAACAAAAATATCTATTATAAACATTTGCTCTTTTGGTGGGATTATTCCCCCAGGTTGGATCAATGGGTTAGGATGGGTTTGTCCAAACCCTAAACATGCTAGATTTATGAGTATTGAATTTTGTGTAGATAACATGTGGAAGTGGATATTTGTAAATATCTCTAAAAATTAGTTCATGGAAAGGGCATGTTTTTTCCCTAATCTATTAAGGTGCGGGTGTGCTAAAAATACTTTATCCCTTTTCTATATACTATTCATTATGTTAGCTTTTTCTAATTCACAATTTGATAAGTTTTATATATTAATAAGAGACTTCTTATTTTAGAATTGTAAGGGTTGTAGGAAGAGGCATGTAGTAAAATGGGATTTTTGTTGTAAGCCCAAGGATTTGGATGGACTTTGAATAAAAGATATCGGAAGTAGGGAATATATTTAGCCTCAAAATAAATAATGAGGTCTATGAATAGAGAGGAAATGTGTAAAGTATTAGTAACATGTAATATTAGAAATGGATATCCTAAAGAACATAAAAAGTGGAAAAGATTGCATATGAGTGACTTAATTTTAAGACTCGTTGTTTTTAAGACAATGAGAGTTGTTTTTTTCTCGTTTATTTAGAAGGCCTAGGAACGGGTTAAAAATATGATTATAACAAAACCCATTATCTCATGGTTTACACTAGCTACGCTAAGGATTTAGATCTATATGGTGGAATCTTAGGTCTAAAGATAAACCTCTAGGCCCGACTAGAATTTTCTTTCTAGGAAATGGTTTTCTAATGGTAAAAGGACATTCAATGAATTATATAGAAATGTGTGGTGGATTACCTAAGATGACATCAAATATATTTATTTGATACCCTAATCTCATGTTAAAACCTTTTATATGATGAATAACTATATATAACACTCTTATTTAGCTTTATTGATGGAAGAAGAGGAATTTTTTTAGAGAATTATAAGTGCATCAAGGATACTATTTTTGGATTTTACTACTTAAATTTGAAAGGAACGATAACGATCGATCGTGCAAGCCAAGAACATAGATGCTAATCAAACATCACGATCAATAAGATGAAAGCAATTCACTAGAATAACTTTACATAAAAACCTTTGCAAACAAATGAGCAACAATATCATATATTATTATGGAACTCAATACAATACATTGAGAATGGGTCTTGCTTAAATAGGCAAGGAATAAAAATCTAAGAACCAGTCAAGGCCATAGATCAAGCCATAAATCAAGGAAATAACTAGTCATCAAAGAACTAGTCAATACCATAGATCAAGGAAATAACTATACCTAACAACTAGATAATATCTCCTAATATATAAATAAGATTAAAGAAATATCCACACACATAAGTGGGTGAGGATAAATACAATAATGTACCTAGGTGAACAAGAGCTAAGGTAAATACCTACTCTAAAACCCCCCCTCAAGTGAAGCTAGGGGCCAAAATAGAAGTGGCATGTCCACAGTATGAGTCCCAAGCAACTAGGTCGATGAGGTACTCATGTATAATAACTGGGAAAAAGGACACCGCAAGGTACCCAAAACCAGTAACAACAAAGTAAAGAGAGTAAAAACCCGCTCCAAGGCATCCCAAGAAGCTCGGATCAAAAAACTCATACAATGCTGAAGAAGTTTGGTGTGCACTATGGTCTGAATCCACTGCTCGATCACAAAACTCAAAAACAATTGACACTGGGCTCCACTAGAATAGCTCCATACAAGGAGACTATTAATGGAGTGATGTCAAAAGTGCAAAAAAAACACCAAACATAATTCAATCAAGTGTTACAAATAGGTGTGCCACGATCCAAGAACAATAACCAAAGCAACAAGGAAAGGACACAAAATCTAGAGTGTCACGATCCAAGAAAAGCCAAGGTAACAAGGTAAGGACACGAAACTTGAAGAAGCAGGATCAACACCACACCCTCCCATACTGCTGAATGGGTGGAGTGACGCTACAAATATGTATGAGTTGTCCAAAATCAACTACTTGAACACTGACAAAATAACACTGGACTTCACCAGAATAGATCCCCCACAAGAGATACTATCAACATGCCAAAAGTGTCGAAAATACAAATACAAAATCTCTCAACAAACAAGAGAGATACACTACACCTGCTAAAGAAAAATGCTCAAAACAATAAGCATCACAATGCGAAGGTATAGAAAGTGGAGCAAGAGGCCGAATGGTGGAGGAGCCATGCCTGTAGATTCCTCTCAACAAATTCCTATGTCACCACCACGAGTGATTAGATATCCACCCCAAATCAACACAGATGGATGAAGAAGATTCTGCATATGACTTGGTGTAAAATACACAATGGGTGTATGCAAAAGAACATCAGAATGTGTGTCAGGTTGATCATGTTTGACAACTAAAATCTCAGGTTTCTCAAGCTTGAGTGAAGGTGCAGAACTCATGTGTTGCTCATGATCCTCAGAAAGAGTCGAGCAAACAAAAAAGGAGCTCTATCAATGTGTGATCCCAATGAAGTATCTGCTCGAAAACCAATGTCATGACGAGAATTCCACTTAACATGTGGAATAGAGGAAACAATACCCTGTGAATGTTTGCCAATGACTCCACTAGTGAGACCCATAGAATGGAGCATGCGAGAACTGAATGCAGTAGTATGCTTCTCAAAAAATCCATGCAGCTGAGTAGAAATAGGATACACAACATGTGGTATTGTAATAGGCACATATGTGGAAGAGCATGCAGTAACAAGCTTCATAGGTGTATGAGCATCAAGAGCAAGAACAGACTCAAAGATTGACAAATCAATGTCAGTGGGTTCAGGAGCAATAGCTACAAGTGGACTAGGAGCATGGTTGTGGTTGTCCATATGATGATGGTGATGTTGTAGGCTAGCAAGTTTGTTCTGCAGGGAGTGTATTATTGTATCCTTATCGTGAATGAGTGATTGTAGAAGAGAATTTCACTTCTTGAGTGATCTATTTTCTTCCACAAATTTTACAATATCCTCTTGAAGTCCACACACTTCAGAGAAAAGCATATCATTCTCAAAATCCATGAGCGGTACAAGCGCAACTCCCAAAAATTTAATACGTCGAGCTCAGCCAAAATTACGTCCACAATTGATTACAACACTCCTCCATATTTGGCACTTTATAATTATAGTGCAAGTCTCAAAATAAATATTTCCAATGGAAAGAGCTTGAAAAAACAATCACTTTTGCAAAAAAACGCACTCAAAACCAAGTTACCGATAAAAATTTACAAGATTTTTAATTTTTCGCTGTGTTATTTATTTTAGTTGCCACTAAAACTAAATAAATTGGTGTTGCCTTCACCACGCATAAAATTAAAGGGGCTGAAACTAATCACCTACTAGTAGGAATCACAAGTTTTAAGCCCTCATATGACCATACCATATGACCAAGGGCTAAGGATGGGCCTTTCTTAAAAAGGCAAGGAATAACAATCTAAGAACCAGTCAAGGTCGTAGATCAAACCATAAATCAAGGAAATAACTAGTCATCAAAGAACTAGTCAAGACCATAGATCAAGGAAAGAACTATACCTAACAACTAGATAATATCTCCTAATATCTAAATAAGATAAAAGAAATATCCACACACATAAGTGGGTGAGGATAAATACAATAATGTACCTAGGTGAACATGAGCTAAGGTAAATACCTACTCTAACAAAATTATAAATGAAAATATTTTTATTACCTAATATATTTCTTAGTCTTAATGATAAATTTATCATGTGTGACCCGCCTAGAGTTTTGATGATTATATTTTATGTTCTTTTTCATCTTGAATTGAACCTTAAAAATTCATGTTTTAAGTGGCTACTTGTTCATAAAATAAATTATTATCCATGTTGGGAATTGGGAGTGATTTTTTTCTAGTGTTTCATTGTATTGAGACTATGAAACATGTTTTTCTTAATGTGATTTTTCTAGAAAAGTGTGGGATACTTTCTAAACGTTTGGGGTTTGGTTTCTCTTAATTCTATTAGGTGGCATGGAATTATTTTTGGCATGTTAAACTCTCATGTTAAATTATATAATTGTTTTCATATATTATGGTTTTAAATGTCCACTTAGGTCCTATTTTTTATTTGGAAAGATAAAAACAATCATGTGTTTCAAGGAATTGGTAGGGAACTTGCTCACTTCAAGAGTGAATTCATAGTACATCTATTGTGTGTCTAGGTTAATGTAAAAATGAAATTACCAAGGGAATATTTGAGTAAGCTTTTATAGTTACGATTATTTATAATGGATCCCATGTTCCTAAAAATTATGGGACAATTTTAAAATGTTAAAGGATTTTCCAACTAGGAGAAAATTTTAAAAGATGATAGTGAAAAACCATTCATTATTTAATGGGATCATGTAGCTGAAACTTTTCATTTGAAAATTGAGAGATACACATAGGAGGTGAATTTAGTACAAACAGAAGGTGAAAACAATCTTTTTTTATTAGTAATTGTAGGATAGGCTCCAAGGTCCAATACAAAGGATATTCAATGAAGATTACAGTGGTACAAAACCATCAAGTAAAAAGAGTAAAAATATATTGACTTAAAAACTAACCAAAAGAAAAAACTGAAAACATAAATTGAGATAAAAACTATTACAAAACAGGATCCAACATGACCAATAGAAAAAAAGAAGAGAAAATTTTCAGCCTAGTCCTAGAGTCAAGACCTTCCTTAATAATTTTTTCTTAAAGAAAATCCTTACCCTCGTCATCGAGCTACTTAAAATAACTTTCAAATTCTTACCCGTAACCACTTCTTCAACCCTCTTATCCTGGATCGTGTCCAATCTCTACCCTTAAATAATAACATCAACTTATGACTTATTAACCATACAAAATAGATTTTTATTATCCACCTTAATAGAGGTCACTATTTGTTCCAAATATTCCATCTTTTGGAAAATGAACTTGCAAAACGCGTTTCCTCCAAATTTTGCCCATAATTATGTCTCGAACAAAACCCACTAGCCATACTATGAAGAATAGAATCCCACATCCAAATTAATATCTCCTTCACTCTTTCTCTTCTTCTTTAAAATCTTGATTCTTTCTGACAAGGGAGAATATCTTCCAAATATTCACTAGATCCAAGAACCCTGTCATTAGACAAAACCCTAGGGCCTAAGACCAGAGAAAAAAATTAACCAAAAGGAGGATAAGCTCTTGATGAAGAGGAGAAACGGATTCCTCAAAGTATAGAATTCAAAAACATAGCTCCTCAAGGAACACAATAGATAAAAAGGGATACTCTTTCTTTTTTTTTGACATAAATGATTAAGGAGGGAGAAGTAATGGGTATGAAATTTGTGAAACTTACCATCTAGAGTAATGTATTTCATAATGTGAAAGTAGATCTTGGGCCACCTACCTGGTAGCAAAAGCTAAGAAATACCATCTGCCACAAAGAGAATCCTTTCGTTAACACGAAAGAAAGAATCTAGTTCTTCCATCCACCTTGATATATCTTTAAAGAGCTTGAGGTCATCTGTTAAGCATATCCAACACCTTAGAAATGAAATCCTCAAAAACATGCAATGAAACCCCTCTAATGGACACCACACCATTATCCCAAGTGGTGGAAAAATAAGTGGAGAGGGTAGTATCATGGCCTTTAAGATTAAGAAAGTATTTTTGTGAGACTCCTTTTTTCAAAATATCCCAAATAACTTTGTCTCTCTACAAACCAATGCACAAAACCAGTTCCACTCGAACACATTTCCACCCATATTAGAAATGAAATCAGAAAAATTAAAAAATGAAACAAAAACAAAGGAAAAATTATGCCATTGAACCTCACTGTGGACCAAATACCCAAAATCCTCGCACACTTGAGAAAAAATAATCATGGATATAAGTGCCCAAATCTACCTCACAAGTGAGAAGAGAATGTTATCTATCTTCATTAATTAACCTTACATCCAACACGGGTAAAGTGCCCTCACTTTCCCATGACTACTTTGAATGATTTTTAAACCCATAGTTCACAAAAAAATCAGCACATTTATTTCCTTCACGGAAAATGTGGTTAATAATAATACCATCAAACCTAAGTAATAAACTATGGATATATTCCATAATATTTTTAATGTTGTAACTCACCCCTATCTCCTTCTTCATAGCTTGTATAATATTAAGGAATTCCCTTATACATTAATCTTTTGAATACTAAGGAAGTTTCCGAAGATATACCCCACAAAGCCGAAGAAGCTTCAACAACATTACATGTTTGATTATCCAAGGGACCTACATAAGCTGTTATCATTTCACCCAAACTATTTCTAATCATACCTCCATCTTCTGCTAATCCTGGATTACCTTTTGAAGCTCCTTCAAAGTTGATTTTAAACCAATTCAAACTAGGTTTCACCCATTTAATAGAGCATATTAACAAAACCTTCATATTTTTTTGAAGATTCAATTTTTGTACAAACCAAAAGACTGAATAATGGAGTTCTCATGAGAAGGGATATCTATTTTTATTTAAATTTAAAAGCTAAAATATTATTTCCAATAGACCACACAACTCTACTTTGAACCCTTTTAGTAGAATTGTGTTTGCCTTTGAAAATTATGTTATTTCTTTTGAACTAGATTGCCCACAAGACATGAGGAAGATCTATCTTCTAAGATTTGTGAAGATAGGAGGAAGAGAAGGAGATTTGCATTGATTTTAAAAGTCATCAAAATACTCTGGAAAAATCCATGCCATATTAAAATGATAAAGAACCCAACCTAGAACATATTGAGTTAAGGAACATTCTTTGAAAAATATGAGAAGCACATTTGTTATTTCTTTCACATAAAACACATCTATTAGGGTGATTAACTAAAATAAAGCTATCGGTTGGGAAATAGTATCCCTAGTAATCTAATTATGAGGAATAAAATGATGTTATAAATAGACTAAAACAGTATGGAATAAATGCAAGTAAACTATTCTAAGTGAAATAAAACCCTAAATGTGTAAGAGAAGGAAGAAAAAGAGCTTAGATGATTGGAAGTGACTATTACAGTTATCGCAGCATCTAGAAATGAAATCAATAAGTGTAGACAAACACTCAGTGTACCTTTCTGAAAGGATAGATCTTGAGGATATGAGATGACCAGGGTGCCCAGGGCGTCCCGGTCTACAATCTGGCGCTCGATCACTATAAAAGCTCAAAAAATGAATCTAATATGGTCGTAAGGTGTCTTCGAATGTTTCTTGTCTGTCATGTTGGATCTTCTAGATGAGCTGTGTAATGACCTACAATACAAAAGGAATTATCAAACCCTAGAAAAAAAAAATGTAAATTAATGGGTGAGACCGACCTCAACCGCCAAAATAGTGGACTTATCACTTTGAGTGTTGCACTAAATTTCAGACCAAAATGTAGTTTTGGTGAGTGTGTGCATGTCATACCCTAGGTGATTTCATGTAAGTCACACTTTCATGAAGTAGGGAGAAATAATAGTTATAGAAAATGTAAATAGCATGTATGCATGGAATAGAATAGAATCCCTCCCCTATGTAATGTGTATGATGCGAGATCTTCGGCCTTGAGGCATGGTACTATGTGGATGTAAGTGATGCAATTAATGCAACTCTAGATGGAGTGATAGTAGTATGTGACGCTATGACCTAGGACCCTTATTATGGTCTTATAACTTTATATTTATAGGGCTCTCAAGATTAATTTCATAATTAATCGACAAAAGGCCAACCTGGGGAAAAAGATAAAGACAAAAAATGGCTAGAAAGGACCCAAAAGAAGTGGGAAAGGATGAGCATAGACCGGGGCACTCAAGGTGGGACTAGGGCACCCTAATTTTGGGCTAGAATGACGTGGAAGTCGCGAAATGGGCAGATAAGTGAAATAAAATGTGCAGGAATGAAGAAACAAAATATAAAATAAGATGGCCAAAAGGTGGGATTAATTGGTACTTTATCCACTTGATAACCTTCTAAATAGTAGTATAATATTAGGCTAAGTAATGCCTAATGTGCATAATTTTGTGTCTACATTTTTCCCCACTTTATTTTGGTGAGTGGAAAGCTCGAATAACATAAAGTAGATAGAGATTTGTACTTGATATCCATGTAGATTGTATAAGAAGATGTTTTAATGGACTAGACTCAAGCGTGGAATGAAAAAAAAATAAAGATGTGGAGAAGAGTGGATTAAAGATGTAAAATGCGTATAAAAAGTTATGAGAGTGAACCTAGGGTGGAACGTGTGTGTAGTTGTTGTGTGTAGTGTACCTACATGGTTAGTAAAGGCAAGTGCATATAGCGGTATGTTGTCATTATCATTGTTGTTAGATTTTGTTGTTGTTACCCCCAATTTGACTACTTGTTTCTCATACGGTGACCTGCAAGGAGAAAATGATCAAGTAGTCAAATATGTATGTATGTAAAAATGATGTGTAAAATATGCATGTGTAAAGTACGTAAATGTAAAATACACTAGAAAAAGTGTAAATGTAAATGGAACATGTGCACCTAATCCATGTCAAGAAAAAGGGTGTAGAAGGATATCCTTTTGTCGCGAGTTTTTGGGAGATCTCACGCCACCCCAAGCTAAAGAATTATAGGAGGAAATGCAATTTTTCCTCCAACTTTAATGGATTCTCTGCTGAAATGTGTGAATATATCTCGTACTTATCCTAATTTTTTGGATGATCCGATGCCACTGGATGAAGAAGTGTAGAGAGGCACACCCACTGTAACCCCCAAGCTTGTAATCACTCCATTGATAATTTCTTAAGGACACCATGTCCTAGTAAGGCAGCTTGTGTATGGAGTTCATAGACGATTTGAACTCACTCGTTGTATATACGAAGCTGGTGTAAATACATTGTGTTAGTGGAAAACTATCAATGATGCCCCCTCTTTGGGGGCACATGCGACATTATTAAAGGAGAATGTGGCCCCAAAAGAGGAGCAACTATACTCGACTTGTAGAACCCTAACTTCGCACGGGGAAATGGAAACACTTGGTAGATACCAAGATGCACACAAAAGGGGATGGCTATCCAATGCAAGTGTTAGTCGAAAAAACACATGCATACACTAAGTGTAAAAATACAGTACAATGTAGAAACTACCAAATAGAGTAGTGTAAACATGTAAGAAAAAAAAGCAAGCTACAAGAAAGAAAGTTTAAAACATGGGACATCACTCATGATGTCACAAGACACGTAAGGTCATCATGGCCATGAAAAACATGGACAAGTGTGCACTCAAGAAAAGGGAAAATCCCGCATATAATGGAAAAAAAATCAGATAAGTAGAAACAAGTAGTCATGGAAACATGTAATCCTGCAAGACAGTTGTTGCACATGAAACACTTGTTAGCATGTTAGAGTGATAACTAATATGTAAAAGCGTGTATGAATAAGTAGTATAAGATGCTAAGTACAAAATGAAACAATATCACCTATATAAGATGAGTGTGGATGCCCCCAGTGACCAGTATAGTAAGGGTAGAAGGTGAGCATCCATTCCATGTGTAGATTTCATGTATATGTAATCACACTAAAAAAGACATGAACACGCATGTGTGTATGATAATGACATATAATAAATCAATCTAACATGTGTAGTAAAGTGAACATGCAAAACACTAGTAAGAAAGAGTAAATTCCCCAAGACAATGCACTATGATGTGGATGGATGGAATGGAATGATAGGAGCAACGTGCCCCCTCTAGTGGATGGAAGTGTATGCAGTGAGGTTCATTTTTTTGCCCCCTCAACAGTCAATAATGAACCGTAAACGAGAGTGTGTCATCGGGAAATGGTCAAGTAGTGTTGGTTGTATCTAGTGCACTTATGATGAGTGTGTATGTGTAGTGGTGATGAAATGCGACATGGGTAGAAGATGTGAATGAACCCTATAGCCAAAGCGTACATCACGAATTTTTGAACGAAGGAGTGATGATTTATCCCTAAGCGTATATCACTATAGAATGAGTGAATGGGAATGAGATATATGGAAAGATGTGCATGGACCCTATAGCCTAAGTGTATGCCATGAATTTTTTGAATGACAGAGTGATGATTTAACCCTAAGCGTATATCGGTAAAAAATTAATGAATGTGAGTGAGATATATAGAAGGATGTGCATGGACCCTACAACCTAAGCTTATACCATGACTTGTTGAATGTGTGAGTGATGATTTATCCCTAAGCATATATCACTATAGAATGAAAAGGTGAGAATGGGTGGTGATCTAGCCTAAAGTGCATGTCACTATGGGGTGAATAATAAGGGATTATTGATATACCCTAAGGTTTACCAGCCACTCTACAACATGATAAAATGGGGGTGGTGATTTAGCCTAAAGCGTATACCATTACGTGATGATATGATGGGTGACAATTTAACATAAGGTGTATGTCACTAAGGTGGGGATGTTGAATGAGAAATATGTTGCATCATGAAAGTAAGTTCCATTTGATTGGTAAACCCTCGACATTTGAGTATTGGTCGAGGAACCAAAGTGCTTCATAGGGTGTTGAGTACAACACGTAGAAAACAATGTGGTATAAATGACCAAGGTATGTGAATGTGTGGTGTAGGAAATGCAGTGTAGAATGTGTAGTGGGTATGGAATGTGTAATGTAATAAGTGTGTAGATAGAAATAGAATGTGTAATGATGATAGGTAAAACTAGACCCATGTATAAGGAAATCTAGTGTAGCATGTAGGATAGGTAGGATGCAATGTGGGTGTGTAGGATGTATATGTAATGTGTAAGATACAATGATAGGTGTCGGTAGAAATAGGAGATGTAGTAGAAGAATGCACAAAGTCTAGATCCATATATATTGTAACCTAGCGTAGTATGTAGAATGCATGGATGAAATGTAAAACTAGACTCAGAAGTAATGATGACTAGTGTAGCGTGTATGACATAGATGATGTATAAATGACTAATAGATGAGGTATGTATAGGATAATGTAGGATGTAGGCTATGTATGGAAATGGTGATAGAATGAAAATGTGGAGAACCTAGAGTGTAGTGTGTGGGGTTTAGTGTAATGGTAATCCCTCAACAGTCCAGTGTGAATCAAAGCACAAGAGTGCATCATCGGGTAACAAGGTGTGTTGTGATATGTAAGAAACATACCTATATATGGAGGAAGGAGTGAAGAAAAGGAAAAGAGTGGAGATGTAGCTATGCTAATATGGGGAAGGGGGAGTGTGTAGTGGGTATCCCCCAGCGGTCATGTAGGAGAAATCACCCGATAAGGTCGAAGGACAAAGGTCGATTGACAAAGGTGCCGAGATGATGAAAGAGGAAGGCGATGCTTGAGAAATGGTGGTATAGTAGACAAACAATACGTAGGGGATGAAGCTGATATACATGTAATGGGTGCACATAAGATGAATGTCATGGTGTAGTAAAATGTGTAGGTGATGGAGATTGAGGCACAAAATTGTGCGGAGGAGAGGATGGTCCATGTAGGATAAAGCAAGGTGGTAATCGACGGTGGGATGTTGTAATGGTCTTAGGAATAGGCCTGTCTTTGGTGTGTGGGAGTAATGGAATGGCATGGTTGCGCGAGGACTAATCAAAGTGGATAATTAAGAATAGGATGCAGTGTAGGAAATATCGAGGAACTTTGGAAGGAAGAGGAGGAGTTACATGAGCAACGGTGCTAGAAGGTGACAATAATGGTGAAGGAGCAATGTCATTAATGGAAATAACTTGATTGTCGTACACAAACTTAAGGTGAAAATGGTTCATAGAAATAATAGTTTGGGATTTACGAATCTAATTGCAGCCAAGAAGTAAGTCACATCCATGGATAGTTTGACTTACTGAGACAAGGCAAGAGGAGAGAGATGGATAAGCTGTGATATGTAACTTAACAACACAATAGGGTCGTTTGAATGAATAGTCGATTCATGATGGAGGGCACTGATAGAGCATAAGAAGGATAGAGAACATACATTAATGGGGAAGAGGGATCAACCTTGGTGTTATTGATAAAGATTGAGCCTAAAAATGGACTCAGATATGTAAATGGTTGGATATGCACATGGCATGGTATTCAGACATTGGAGAAGGAGATAATTTATGTTCAAGTGGCGAGTGTGAGAAATAATAAAGTCGATAGGTCTAGGGGAGAAGACAATGTATGGAAGACATAGTTAGAAGATGAATCAAATTGCTTAGTATCATGTTTGGGTAGTGGGTTGTTAAATATTTGGAGTTTGTGGTTATCATTGGTAGGGACATGTGTGGGGGATTTTGGGAGCTCAATATGGCCACTATCGAATAGGTCTTGGACAAGATGTCGAGCTTAAAACAATGATAAGTGGAATTCCCAACACATTGATGATAATCATAATAATATCGATCATCAAATTTACTTCCTTTGGGTTAGGATGGGTCGAGTTGTAAATGTGGTGGAAGATTAATGATCTTATTATCAATGTATTGTGGAAATAAGATTCTTCGGCGAGTGCCAAGTTTAGTAAAATGATGTTGGTATGGCTGAGGGAACAATTCCCTAGGATTGGAGACCGCATTAATAGTAGTTTGTGGATTTCTAGATTTATGTGCGGGCACATTAAATAGTGTCTTACTTGGCATGTGGGCTGAGTAAGAAGATGCATCCTAATATTTGAGCTTGCCTATAGAGACAATTTTAGTCTCGTGTAATTTGAGAGGATGACAAAGTTGGTCGAACGATGAAAATTTTGCAAAGAGCACACTATCTTGGAGAGGTGGCAAGAGACTATGGAAAACTAAATCCAAAACTTCGAGTTGATGAGGACATTTGTCATCTTGGCTACACTAGTCTTATATCATAAGACGTAATCATGGAAGCATTCAGTGGAGCCTTATTTAAGCTGAGTGAGTTGGGCGTAAGAGAGTGTCAATATTGATAGAAAAGTGCATGAGAAAAGTGTGGCTAGATATGTAAATGAAACCACCAAATGTAGTGGTAAGTCAGAGAACCAACGCATCGCATAGTCCTATAGACTACGTGGAAAAAAATTTGCGAGGATAGTATGTTCATTAGCGTAGTCGAGACAGGTGACATGGAAGGCATGGAGATGTTCTTGTGGATCAGCGTGGCCTTTAAAAATGGGTAGTTTGGGAGAGATGAAGTTAGGTGGGAATGGGTAAGTAGAGATGGATGGTGCAAAGGGAGAATGCAACAAGAAGGTGGAGTCAAGCGATAGAGACCCTTTAGAAGTAGTGAATTGTAACTGGTGGATTTGGTTTTGGAGATCTTGGTATAATGATGCAAAATCAGCGAGTATTAGAGGAGGAACCAAGCGAGGCCATTAGAAGCACCCTAGTGGGTTGGAGGGATAGTAGTTGCTATAGGATGAGTGGAAACATAAATGGGTGGTGTAGATACCATAGGGGTGGAAATAATGGGTAGGTATGCTTCACGAGCTCACTTAGCAAGTGCAAGTAGGGCATGTAAAACATGAGGGAGATGAGTGGGATTCTCACGTAAAGCTTGGAAAAAATCCGTGATAGCATCAAGTTGTTCCTGATCAATGTTAGTATCCTTTTCATAGGATTTTTCACTAACCATGGTTTCGATTTCATGAAGGGGAACCTAGGTAGAGGTGTCTAACGGGTTTTTCAGCTATAGAGGTAGGTATGTTAGCCATGGATCTATGGTATGGTGAAGAGGAGAAGGAATTCACAGTAATGGAGAGGTCCAAAGTAACCACTACGAGTAATGGGCATAAACGAAAAAATGGAAGTCGGGTTCACCAAAATGATTAACTAAAATCAAGTTATCGGTTAGGCAATAGTAACCCTAGTTAATCTAATTATGAGGACTAAAACGTTGTAATAAACAGACTAAAATAGTATGGAATAAATTCAAGTAAACTATTCTAAGTGAAATAAAACCCTAAATGTCTAAGAGAAGGAAGAGAAATAGCTTAGTTGATTAGAAGTGATTGTCACAGGTTATCGCAAACTGGAAATGAAATCGGGAAGTGCAGGCACGAACACTCGGGGACCTCGCGTAAAGGACGGATATGGAGGATCTAAAAGTGACTAGGGCACTTGGGACTGTATCACCAGGGTACCCAGGGTTCTTTGGTCCGTAATTTGGGAACTCGATCATTGTAAATGCTTAAAACCTAAATCTAATATGGTCATAAGTTTTCTTTGAATGTTTCTTATCTATCGTGTTACATATTCTAGATGAGTTGTGTAATGACCTGCAATGCAAAAGGAAGTATAAAACCCTAGAAAAATAAAAGATACAAATGAATGGGTGAGGTGACCTCATCGCCAAACTAGTGGACTTATCATTGAGCGTTACACTACATTTCAGACCCAGATGTAGTTCTGGTGTGTGTACATATCGTGCCCTAGGTTCTCTCATGCCAATCGCACTTTGTGAAGTAATGAGCAATAGTATCTATAGAAAATGTAAATAGCATGTGTGCATGGAATAGAATAGAACCCCCTCTCCTATGCAAAGTGTGTGTGCGTAGATCTCCTATCCTTGATGCATGAAACTATGTGGATGCAAGTGATGCACGATGGATGCAACTCTAGATGGAGTGATATTAGTATGTGACATTATGACCTAGGACCCTTATTATGGCCTTATAACTTTATATTTGTAGGGATCTCAAGCTTAATTTCATAATTAATCGGGACAAGGTCGATTGGGAAAAAGTTATAGATAACAAATGACTAGAAAGGCCCCAAAAGAAGCGGGAAAGGATTTGCATAGACCTATTGGTCCAAAAATCTATCGGGTAGGCAGATCTATGGATAGACAGTGAGCGAGTGTGCGAGGCATAGCCCCTCTTTGAGGACAAGCAAGCGAAACTAGTTTATTGCTATTCTACCGGCGGGAATCTGTGCAAGTCTTACAGTATTCGACTTGAGGGTTTGGGATCTCATCCCATTAGAGGTAGTTCCAACAAATAACGAAGGGGATGAAGGAGAGAATAGAAGAAAGATGGATCTAAAGGGAGAAAAGAAATGAATTCCAAAGTAGAAAGGTCAGAGGGTTTATGTTTTGGGGTGGTAGTAAACAAAGCCAAACCTGCTCACATAAAAAAAAAAAGAAATCTTGATAAACAAATGACAAAAGCATAGGTGAATCCAACATAATAAGCATGCAGATCTAACTTAAGAAAGATCTAACACATAACACAGGAATTTAGCACAAAGTCTCAATTTACGTATTAATAAGTTGTTACATTACAAAAGAAAGCTCAAAGTCTTTCTCTCCTCACTTTTATTTTTCATACAAATTTTCTCTCACCTTGAATACTATAAGTATCCAAGTATTTATAGAAGGAGAAAGAGAAAGAAGGCAAAAAAGAGCCAACTATTTACAAAATATCTACAAAATATCTAAAAAGTCAAAAGTTGACTTTGGACAAGTTAGTGGATGGTAACATCCCATGGTGCAACATGGATGATGTCATTGTAAATGCCAACATACTTTTAAATATTTTACAAAAAAGATCAATGGATCCCAGGAAGAAACTACTCTTCAGTGTAAAAGGGTGCTTCTCGGGGCCTTGGCGCACTTTTTAGCATGTCGATAGGAACTTCTCAGTGCCTTGGGTGCACTTTTCAGCATGTTGATAGGAACTTCTCGGTGCTTGGAAGCTTGTCAGATGTTGGCAGAACTTCTCGACACCTTAGTGCACTTTTCAGCATGTCGATAGGAACTTCTTAGTGCCTTGGCACACTTTTTAGCATGTCAACAGGAACTTCTCAGCGCCTTGGGCACACTTTTCAGCATGTCGACAGGACTTTCTCAGCACCTTGGGTGCACTTTTTAACATGTCGACAAGACTTTCTCAAGACACCTTGGGCGCACTTTTCAACATGTCGACAGGAACTTCTTAGCGCCTTGGCACACTTTTCAACATGTCAACAGGAACTTCTCAACGCCTTGGGCACACTTTTCTTGATGTTGCCATGAAAATTTTTGCACCCAACTCAAAAATACTGAAAAATGGCTAAGTCCTTAAAACTTGATTTTCGGAAGGGAATTTGGGCTTCTTCGAACATTGTCAAACTTCCTTGGGGCCAAAACAAAATTTTTGGTATGGTTACCTACAAATTGCCCTTGTCAATTTTGTAGGATAACAATGACCTTTTTTCAGGGACTATCTTTGAGTGAAACTTAAGGGTAGAGAATCCCATATTTTCATGTGCCTATCCATTAGGTTGGAGAGTCAAAACAAGGGCGGCAAAAAGAAAGGAAAACACACAACTAACGAGAAAGAAAACACACAACTAAAGCAAACTATACAAAGAAGAGAGCAAGCTCTACTTCCTGAATATTTTGAGATGTTGCTGCTATAGGGGAGTGGGAGCTCGGTTCCATCCAGATATGAGAGATAGAAGCTATTCTCTCCATTGAGGTCATTTGATCTTGAAAGGCCCTCTCCAAAGAGAGTCGAATTTCCCATGCATGCCCTTTGGCTCTCTTCGCTTGTCCCATAGAAGGATGAGATCTCCCACCTGGAAATCCCTCTGCTTAGCCTTTTTATCAAACAGTCTCTTGACTTGATTCTGATGTTTAGTGATCCTGTCGACCACCCTTACTCTCTTTTCTTCAAGTTCTGTTAGATACATGATCCTCTTTTCTAGAGAATTCTAGAAAGTCTCATCCTCAATCACTCATGCCAAGCGTAGAGCGGGAGTTCCATGGAAATGGGGAGCTCAAAGCATTGATTCCATATAACACTTGAAAAGGTGACATACCAAGAGACCTCTTTGGAGTAATACGGTCTACCCACAAAGCATCATACAATGACTTGTGCCATGACCATTGATTCTCATCAACCAGCTTCCGTATGATGGTTACTAGGTTCTTATTACTAGATTCTACTGACCATTTCCCTAGGGGTAATAATCCAAGGCGTGGGCCAAGGTTATCCTATATTCATAGCAAAAACTGATAACTTCCCATGAGGAGAAGTTGGAAGCATTATCAGCAACGATCTTGTGTGGGATGCCAAACCTCACGATGATATTTTCCTTGATGAAGTTGCAAACAACTTCAGAAGTGGCATGTTTGACAGGTATGGCCTCCACCCATTTGGTGAAGTAATCTGTTGTTGTTAGGACATAACTATGTCCGGCACTTGATTGGGGATGGAGTGCTCCAATAAATTCAATTCCCCATTGCCTGAATGGTTCGTCAATAATGACAAGCCTGAGGGGAAAAGTAGCCAATTTTGGTTTGCCAACAAACTGTTGGCAGAGCTCACATTTTGCTACCCAGGTGGTTGTATCTTGAAATAGTGTTGGCCAAGTAATATCTAGCCTGGATGATCTTATGTGCTGTGACAGAAGAGGAAAAGTGACCACCGCAAGCTAAATCATGAAAGCTTTCTAGTAACTTTACCTACTGCGGCTTGTCAACGCATCGCAAGAAGATGCCATCAATCCCGCGCTTGTATAAACCATCATCCCATATGACATATCTAGCTGCCCTGAGCTTTACTGTCCACTTTTCCTTTGAAGTTAGATGAGTTGGGAACTCACCATAAGTGAGAAAGAAAGCAATGTTTGAATACCATTCATCGTTAGTTGCAACAAATAGAACCATAGGTAGAAAATCAGTTTTATCCAGTGACCCCATGTGCTCCGTCGATGCAATCAACTTTCTCTTTAGGGACCTCTGAATCTTTGTTTTCAGCCATAAGCTGACATAGGCCCTTGCCTCTTACTAGCTTGGTTGGTTTTATGTCTAGATCATACTCCTAGACCTTTGTGATCCAATTCCCTTGTAAGCTTCCTAACTTCGTTGAGTTAGGATAGACTTAACTACCGTGTCAGGAACCAACACTACCGTATGAGAGTTTAGGATGTAGTACCGGAAGTTCTTGACTACTTTGACAATGGTGAAGGTGTGCTTTTCTAACTGAGACATCTTCAATTCATGAAGTTTGAGAGGAGCTCATAAACATGATTGGAGATTCAACATCCTCAAAGTTCTTCTGCATTAAGATGGCTGATACAGTATGCGCAGATGCATAACTGTACATGATAAAATCCTTGGAGAAGTCGGGACATACCAGGACGGGTGCATGAGCAATGGAGGCTTTTATATCCTTGAATGACACCTTTCCTTCTTCGCTCCACCAAAAATTTTGCAACCCTTTCATCATATTTGATATGTGACGAGTCTTTTCAGTGAAGTCGGGAACAAAGCGTCTGAGAAAATTCACTTTTCTAAAGAAGGAGTGAACACTGGTCTTGCTTGTGGGTAAGGTAAGGCTCTAAATAGCCTTAACCCTTTCGACATCTATCTTTGTTCCTTCCTTGCTGACAATGTGTCCCAACAACTTTCCTTCAGTGACCCCAAAAATAGACTTTTTTGGATTTAGGGAAATCTCGTGTTCTCGGCATCTAATCAATACTTGCTCCAAATGATCACAATGATCACTTCACTTTTTTAGAGAACACAGTTAAGTCATCCAAATAAACTACGATGACCTTTCCCATCATACCTTTGAATGCAAAGTCCATTGCTCGCTAAAAGGTGGCACCAGCGTTGTTCAAGCCAAAAGGAATCCCTCTGTAGGCGAATGTGCCCCAGGGGGTAGTGAATATTGTTTTGAATTGGTCTTGGTGAGACCTTAATCGATTATAGCCAAAAAACCATAAAGCATGGACAACATCTCTAAACCAATTCGCCTACAAAACCGATCCATTATGGGTGGCGGGTAGTTGTCCTTGAGGATGCTGATTGATTGTGAAAATGTACACATATGCGTATCTCGTCATTCTTCTTTAAATGCGGGCATGATGTTTGTGACCAGTACTGTGATGGATAGGAAAGATAATTCCCACATCAAACATCTTTTATATTTCCACCTAGATGGTACATGAGGTCTTGGGATTATAGTGCCTCTGTTTTAGCGAAAGGGTTTGACATCATTCTTTAACGGTATATCATGTTGAACGTCCTTGGCTTGAAAGACTCTAGATCAGCATAAGACCATGCCAATACGTCCATATATTTCTTCAGCAATTTGACAAACTTCCGCTTTTCTTCGGGTGTACAACATTTCCGATGTTCACAAAATTACAAATGCTCCACAAGTACCGAGTTGGACCGATTCGGTCTCTAGAGAGGAGTTAGGATCATCTTGTCACTTCTTGACAAAATGATCATGTTTGTCAAAAAATCATTCCAGAGAGACTAAACCCTTTGGAATTTTATTTCCCTGAGCTGACATATGCCATCGCCTTCTTTTGATTCGTTCGCTTGACCAGTGACAGATTCATGGCATGCAGAAGTAGATCCTTCAAAATGAAGCTCATTGAAATTTTCTACTTTCTCTAGAAAGGCAATAAGCTGATTGTCATCGTTGAATACCTGCCAGTGCTGAGAATTGTCTGGCACACTTGGGCGGAAGACTACCTCAATGGTATATGTGTCTTTTCAACCCTAGGTGAGGGAGCATAAGGGATGTTGAGATGGCCAATGAATCGGCCATGTCATTTTGAGCTCTTGGAACAGATTTTATTGAGAAAGTGTCAAATTCCTCAATGCTATCCCATACTGCATTGCGGTAGTGCCTGAGTCTATCATTTTTCACTTGGTACACCCCTTTACCTAGTTGATGATTAGTTCGGCATCACCTTGTACTTTTAGGTTCTTGATTCCTCTTTCTTTTGTAGCTTGCATACCGAGTAACAAAGATTCATACTCAGCAAGTATTGTTTGTATTGAAAAACTACAATTTGAAAGAAAGAGGAAAAATCTCCTCTTCAAGAGATATCAGGACAGCTCCAGCGCCACATCCACTCGTTGCACAACTGCCATCAAACTGCAGTGTCCATATCTTGTTAAGGTCCTCCTCCTGGATGAGAATGTCCATTTTATCAGACTCAGTGGATAAGAAGTAGTTCCCCATCCCTGATGATTCAAAGAGGATTTGGGCTTTGGGGTCATCAGAATTGGTGACCAGGTACTTCTTTTGTGATTCAGGCTCTAATGTCTACATTACACCCTTGACGAGGATTTTGGCTTTGGACCAATCCATATGAATCTCTCCACCAACTTCTCTGCAAAAGCTTCTTCCTAGTAGAATTCCATATGCCGTTGGGATATCAGCAACAAGGATGGTCATCTTCACCCTTTTCTCTGGGAATGCTGCAAATGTGAACTGTGTGTCTTTGATCTAACCAATTAATGGAACCTGTTTGGTTTCCATGGAGTAACATCTGCCGAAAGGCTTGGTAAGAGTGAGGCCCAAAGCATGGGTGACCTTTGCCAGCATGACATTATCGGAAGCGAGAATCAATTATGCGATTGCTTGGTTTGTGACCATTGATTAGGAGGAGAGATAAAAGGTTCAATTTTTCCGATGTGGAAGTCAAGCCAACATTTATGCAAGATACAAGAGGAGTGGAAAGGATTCCTTTCAAGGAGATAGGAGAGGGGACTAAGCTTGGCTTTGGATATATTTGGTTAATCTCACAAGTTTTCTGGGGTTAGATCGAAGATATTTAGCTTCGGACATTTGAATCTTAGTCTTTTTAGCATGGTGACTATGTCGAATGCGACCAAGGGCTGCATTAATGAAGGAATGAGTCCTTCATTTCGCGATGGTAGAAGCAGAGTTATTGGTCTTTATGGAAATAAAAGAAGGATGATTTGGAGGAGAGATGGGAGGAAAAGATTTCCTCGTAAAAGGTTTAATAGGAGGTTGAGCAGGAAGAGGATTACCTCTTTTAGCAATTGTTGGAGGCGTGTTTGACACAGCCTTCTCCTTTTGTATCCTGGCAGCAACTTCTGCTTCTTTTCCTTATGAGCGGGTGAAAATAGCATATGACTATCCACTTGCATACCCTTGGGTACCCTCTTCTTCATCAGATTCCTCATCTTCAAATTCCATATACCCGATTGTAGAGTCGCGGTCGGTTCACCGACATCTTGATCATCTTTTTCCTTGCGGCGAAGGTTCTTCATAAATTGGCTCCTCCTCTTGATCTTGACCCAGGGCATTGATTGGAGGAGCCTTAAGTGCCAATCATGGGGCGATTTACAAGCAAACGTGGCCTTTGTGGGGCGTTGTTGGGAGTGAAGTTTCTCCGTGGGATATCCCAGTACGGAGTGGAGGACGAAGCCTGAGCTAATTAATTTTTTAATGCGAGCAAGTCATTTGCCATCTTCTGGAATGCCAGATCTGATGAAGTGGCTTGAGAAGGAGTTGAAGCCTTAGGTTTGGATGGCTCTCATTTTAACTCGCTAGATATAAGCAGGTTGTCTTCTATCCGAATGGCCATAGCTTGAGCGAGAACGAGGGTGGTGATTTGTTCTTGTAAGAGTAAGAAACTTACTCTTGAGCTCATGGTGTTCACAAAGAAACACTTTTGATTTTCTGGTGTTGGCAACATGGCAGGCGGCACACGGTTAATCAGTGAATTGAAAGCAGGTGATAAAATCATGCATGGTTTCATTGGCCTCCTTCTTTAAGTGAGTGATCTTTGATAGTAACACAAATGCATCTTCTAAAGGCTTATACCTGTCTTCAAACGTAGTTCGTAATGTGGCCTAGCGGTGATAGATCCGGTGGAAAGTGTTGGAACCATTCTGCTGCTGCAAGTCCTTGCAAGGTATCTAGAAAAAGGCGCATGTGACACATCTTCATGGGTCACATCTAGAATCTTGCATCACATGATGAACGTAGATATATGTGAATATGTGCTTTGATTTCCACTTCCATCAAATTCTTGTGATTTCCATGAGGGAGTGCATGAACCGGATGCTGCAATGCAAGAGGGCCCATAGCATTTGTCGACACTAAATTTTTCCTCCGTAATTTCTATTTCATTAATGTATGTATTAGGAATAATATGTTAAGTATAATTAGTAGTAGCGTCGATAGAAGATAACGGAACTACCGATATGACGCCGCCATAATAATGTATAGTACGGTAATAGTCAAAAGTACAATAGGAATGTTGTGGTAAAAAGTAAATATTTGTCATAAGTGGTCTAGTAATGTTAAAATGTTGAAGTTGGGGTAAGTAGAGAAGTAGGGTTTACATGATTAGGAATTAGAAATATTATATTGGTAATAGGGACAAGGAGTGAGCTCATAAATATTTTGTATATTTTATTTGTAAAAATGTGGAACCCATGTGAAATGATAAGGTTTATCTTATCTTAAAAGATAAGCTTACATGTACGAGATAAGAGTTAAGGTATGGAAAATGATTGGTCGAGTGGATTTCTTATCCTATCTTAGAGATAAGATGGATAAGCCTGGAAGTTCTATAAATAGAGAGGCCACCCCCTCATTTAGCATAGAGGGAAGTAGTGAGAAATCTTGTATGAGTAAGTGTGTAAAGGAAGCCATCATTTTGAAGGTGTGTTAAAGAAGCCATTAATAGGTGTAATTGTGAAGTTTCTCCCATATTATTAGTGGAAGGAAAGTGAAGCTAGTAACACTTGAAGTACCTCATGGGTGAGATTGTAACAATTTCATGTTAATATTATCATTTACACCTTTGATATTTCAGATTTATCATCATTCATTCTTATCATAGTCTATAGTATTCTTGTGTTATGTTTGTTGTTGTGTTTCAGATTACATCCACCAAACTAAAGGTTGTGCATTAGTAAATAATCATAGCACGAGGAGTTCTGGTGAAGAATTATCATAGTCGGATTGGTGTTGACATTTTGGTTCCATTGCCAGGACCATTCCTCGTTGGTGGATTTTTTGGAGAGATATTCCCACTTAGTCAGAAAACATTTGGAGGGTAACCTTGTTTTTACTTTGTGCACTGATAGTTACCATGGTAAAGTCACTTTTTGCCATGAATAGTATTTACCGCAGTAAAGTCACTTTTTACCATGAATAGTATTTACCACAGTAACTTCACTTTTTATTGTGAATAGTGTTTACCATAGTAAAGTTAGTTTTTACCGTAGTAAGTCAATTTTTACCATAGTTTACTGTGGTCATTTCTATTTTCTATTATAGTGATTCCAATTATTTGTGCACATAAGTCTTGTTGATTGTACTTGTGGGTTGGTATTTCACTGTGGTTACTTTTGAAAATGGGGAAGATTCCTATTTTTTTAGCCCAATCTAATGAATATGCTTCCTCTTTCATTCAAGAGTTTAAACGATCTTGTATTTGTAATGGCCTTATAAGAAGGGAACAATGGACTAAATTTTTTTCACATTTTTGGATGATTCATCCCTTAGGTGGTTTGAAACACTAGGTGATACTGTGAAAAACTTAGGGGATTTATTAAGCTGAAAGTTTTCTTGAAGAATTTGGAACAATAGAAATATGCGAGATGTCATGATCGATATCACAAAGCTATCCCAAGGAGATAAGGAGAAGATAAGGGATTATCATGCTCGTGTTCTAGAGGTAAGGAGGAAGCTCAATGCCTAAATATGGAAGAAAGGATTATTGTATGGGTTGATGAATGGCATGGATAAACTCCTCTGTAAGCACTTCATTCTTGGGATGAAGCCGAGAGATCAAACAACGAGTGAAGTATGACCGCCTAGCTACCATTTAACAAGCAAAGGAGATTACAAGAAGGCCGGAAGAAAGCATGGAAGAGGAGCCCAAAGAAATTACTTTGCTAAAGTAGAGCTTACACCAACACCTTTGGTCTAGAATCCACAAACACTCTTAGTGAGCACAAATATTTCTCCTAGTACATCTACCGAGTATGAAGATCGATCGGGAAGATGGGCGATTAACTATTAATCTTCTTGAGGAAAGAATTTAGTTCTCGGGGAGGAGATAGAGGTCCAAAAGAAATATTTCTGAAGTTGTATGGTATGGTTGTTATAAAAATGGTCATTATAAGTATAATTGTCCGAGATAGAGCTTCTACATACAGTACAAGAGATAATGAAAAATGAAAAGCACACTGTGAATTCTTTTGATGTAGTAGATAATAAAGTATAAATAATGAAGTAGATGTGTTTGTAACAAAAGAAAGAAAGAAAAAGATAACAAAGATGGAAATGATCCTAAGAAGATGAAAGGAGAAACTAGTAAGAAACATAGGAGAAGAAAGTTGGGTGTGCAAGATTTTCTGATTTCATAGGAACAAGGACCATACTCCATCTTAGAAGATTTGTCCAAAAGGCCTACAAATATTACATATGGTCAACTCTTGGCTATTTCTTCTGAGAAGAGGCGGGAGCTATGAAGTGGACTCAATGCTCGACGAAGGAAGGAGGTTGAGGTCCCTATTTTGGAGGCAGAGGTAGATCCCTATGCTCCACAAGTTAAGGTATTATGTAATGGTATTTCAATTCATGATGTCTTAGTTGATGGAGGTGTTGTAGTTAATGTAATGACCGAGTCTGTAATGAATATGTTGGGTTTAAAAATTGATCACCCCTCAACACTTATGTTAAGGTCATTAAATAAGGGAAAAACTAAACCAGAAGGTGTTGTTTCAAATGTGGCAATATGTCGTTATGGGTGTTGTATGTGTGGTAGACTTTCAAGTAATGAAAAATGGTATTGTTGCATACCCAATGTTGTTGGGAAGACCATGGCTAAGGAGAGTTCATGCAAGAAACTACTGGAATGAAGGCTTCATAACACTTAGACGTTGTAAAGAGAGGGTGAAGATAAGCGTGATCCCTTGGCATCGATAGAAACCTGTGGATTCAAGTGATGAAACTAATGATTGGACATCCTATGATTACTCTAGTACTAGTGAAGTGGATACAGAAGATGAAAAAAGTGAGGTTGATGTTTTGGTCATGAATATCCTTCTAGTCACATCGACTCATAAACCCATAAAATTATCGAAGAAGAAATTGATTATCATCTCCAACAAATAAAAATTAGTGATCTTGTGATGGAGAATGAGAAGGAATCCTACCTCTAGCTCTTTCGAAGGTACATACACCTATTCACTTTTTATTACAAGGAACTTCGTCAAGTAAGTTTGGGTAGAACATTCTATTGGTGGTAGATGGTGTTAAGCCCATAAAGCAAATGCCATATAAAATGAATCCTAATTTTTCCAAGCGTAAAAGAAGAAATAGATAAGTTGCTTGATGCGGGATTCATATTTCTTTGTGGAGAATTCGAGAATGGGTTTCTCCCATTGTGATCTCAATAAAAAAGAATGGGAAGCTACGCATTTGTGTTGATTATAGGAAGCTAATAAGGTAACAAAGAAGGATCATTACCCTCTTTCATTCTCGATTAGATCTTGGACA
Source organism: Taxus wallichiana var. yunnanensis (assembly GCA_018340775.1). NCBI lineage: Eukaryota > Viridiplantae > Streptophyta > Pinopsida > Cupressales > Taxaceae > Taxus > Taxus wallichiana. The sequence continues at coordinate 204,327,961 of CM031233.1, read as the reverse complement.
AAGTAGGCGGCAGGAGTGTTATAGTTTTGTTGATGGATATAGTAGATACAACAAAGTTCGTATAGTAGAGAAAGATCATTTGAAGACCACATTTACCATTCCTTGGGAGCGTTTGCTTATAGAGTTATGTCTTTTGGGTTGTGTAATGCTCCAGCAACGTTCAGCGTTTGATGAATAGGGTGTTTGAACCCTACATTGGGAACTTCATCAGAGTATTTCTAGATGATTTTTACATCTATGGGAGCAAGATGGACCACCTGCACCAGATGGAGACAACATTTCAAAGGTTAGATGAAGCAAAAGCCTCACTAAACCCTACAAAGTGTGTCTTTGGATGTTCTAAAGGTGTTTTGTTAGGGCATGTTGTATCCAGAGATGGTATTGGTACTGATCCTGATAAAGTTTCAAAAATCAAAGAGTTACCATTTCCTATGAATAGAAGTAAGTTGAGATCATTTTTAGGCCATGTGGGTTACTATAGAAGGTTCATCAAGAATTTCTCAAAGATTACACAGCCACTAACCCAGTTCTTGAAGAAGGATGTTACTTATGAACCAAGAAATAAGGTGCATGAAGCTTTTGAACAACTGAAGGAAGCCTGGTGTCTTCACCTGTTTTAAAGAATCCAGATTAGAGCAAGCCATTCATTGTGTACACTGATGCCTCAAATGTAGCACTAGGAAGTACTCTGAGCCAAAAGGATGAAAATGGGAATGAACATCCAGTTTACTTTGGGAGCAGACAAATGAGCAGTGCTGAGGTAAATTATACTGTAACTAAAAAAGAGGCTCTAGCTATCATTTTTGTTGTAAAGAAGTTTAGAAATTACTTGCTAGGGCAGAAATTTATAGTTATAACAGATCATCAGGCTCTAAAATATATTGTAAATAAGCCTAACCCATCAAGAAGGATAGCAAGATGGATAATTTTGCTACAAGAATTTGAATTTGATATTATAGATAGGCCATGAAAGAAGCATGTCAATGCAGATGCACTCTCTCGAGCCTATGATGGTTTAGGTTCTGTTATCACTAAATCACAGCACCCATGTGCATATACAAGTGCGTATACTTGAACTCACGGTGTGATTGGATAACATGGGTACTATCTCCAAGTTGTGGGACTTGCTACTTGAGATAGACCTCCAGAGAAAGCTGGTTCTTGCTCCTAAACTACCTGCCACAATCTACTCTAATGCGGGATAAGGTGTGAGACTAGTCTCCAAATGTGTGAAATACAGAGGGAAAGTGTACACTAGAAGAGGTGATGACAGTTCACCATAATCTAGCAAAATGCATTCACAACAATATTCCAAGAATACACAATGATAATGAATCCCTGCAAGAACATAATAAATAGACACAATATTCTTATAGAAAGATCAAAGGGGCAAGAAGAATGCAAGAAAACACAGCAGGGGAAGATACATCCACAAACTGGTATTTTATTGCTTCATGATATGCATAGTTCAATCTATTACAAGATAAGGGCCTGGATCACCATGCAAGGAGTCCACTACAAGGGCCTGTAACACACTAGCTTCACAAAGAAATTTTGGCAGAGCTTTGCTACCCAAAACTCTCCTCTTTACAATGAGCCCAACACTCCAATTTATAGAAAAATGAGAAGGAGAAGAGAAGGGAAAATGGAAATCCTGAAATATGTCCTTCAACCACCTGTAAGAGGCATTAAATTGAGTGAAATTGTTATACATTACTTGCAAAAAGGCTCCCCATACTATCCCATGTGTCTGCAAAGAGAGAAAGAATGATGACCATGCCTCTTAATTGCACTCCAGGCTACCAAATAAAACACACTTTCTGCCGAACCCGGCCACGTTTTCTTAAAAAACTCAATCAATTTCTAATAAAATCTAGAATTTCTTTATTTCTGTGCATCGGTCTTGGAGCCATGATTCCAACGGTACCAATTTTGTGCGATTTCATTGAGAAATGCAAAAGTTATGGCCTTCAGTCGAGCGGGCAGCTATTTTGGTTCTGGCGGGCGTTTTTCTGTCATTTGTGGGAATGAGCATTGGTCGATCGGGAGCCGAATATGTTTATTTTATTTAAATATATCTACCCTCATTAAAATTAAGAAATCCAGATGTCCCATTTGCTTTCGGACCGTCTGGGACAAATTTTCCCGATTCGCCCGGTTCGGCCAGTTCGCGCCCTTTTGTCCCAACTGTCCCGGTACGAAAGTTCTCATTTCGGCCGATCCGGCCGGTTCACGTACTTCGTACCTTCGGCCCAACTATTCTCGGGTGACCTTAAGTATTTTCGGCCGACTTGCGTCCTCCGCATACTAACTCGCCCAGATGTCCTGCATCGCTCTGTTTCAATTGATTAGTCAAATTTTTCCATTTTTCGGCCAGTTCGGATTTCCGCGTCCCACGCGTCCCTTTGTTCCAAATGTCCCAAATGCTGCGCTAGACCGCCTGGCGGCATTTCGGCCGGTTCGCGCCTTTTTGTCCCAACTGTCCCGACTGTTGCGAGGACTAGGACTTAGCCATTTTTCATGATTTTTTCTGGCCCGAGCTGTTTTTTGCAATTTTTCTTACCTTTCCTCAGAACTTGCTCTCTTCTACTTGGACAGGGGAGTTAGAAAAATATGAGGGGACCCTAGAAACATGAAATTTTTGCCCTGACTCAATCTATTTGCCTGGGACTTGAGAATTTGATGCATGTTATCAAATTTACCTTGAGGGGTGAATTTTGGATAACGAGGTTCATCTTGTGATGATGATGATTTCCCAGGATGCAAGACATTGTTATGCCTTGACACAATCCCTAGTGAATATATAGATATTTGGAATTATCTCGAATGAATTCAAGTTTCATGATGGTGTCAATGTAAAGACTAAGAGGAATATTACTCAAGTCAGTCATCCATACTCTATTATGCATGGAGTATTATTTTGAATAGGACACGATGGACAAGATAAAGAGGGTAGTTAGACGTGATCAAGGGAAGGAAGCTGATAGAAGAATTCCACAATGGTACATGTGGAGGGCACTTCTCTGGACAACTTATAGTAAGAAGGATCTTGGATGCGGTTTATCAACTTTGTCCCACTCTTTTTAAAGATTGTTATAATCATTGTAAGACATGTGATATTTTTCAAACACATGGTAACCGTAAGACTTCATCAACTCCATTATGCCATATTCTTCCACTTTGTCCCTTTGAAAATTGGGGAATAGACATTGTAGGTCCACTTCCAACTACCCCACGCCAAAATAAGTATATTGTAGTTGCCACATATTATTTAACCAAGTGGGTTGAAGCTAGGCCATTGAAAAGCAGACTTCCATGGATGAAGTGACAAGGTTCATATATGAACGTATTGTCACAAGATTTGGTTGTCCATTAGAAATTGTAAGCAGATCAAGGAAGCCACTTCATTAATGAGGTGGTAGAAGCCCTAGTCAATAAGTTTTCTATTAAGCACAGGAAGGCAACAACATACAAGCCAAGCACAAATGGAAAGGTGGAACGAACAAATTTTGTGTTATGTCAAATTCTAGCAAAAGATGCGCCTTGCAGTACATAAGTGGGATAAAAGTATTCATGCAACATTGTGGGCATATAGGGCAACATCAAAGTCAGCAACAGGATACTCCCCATTTCAGTTGGCTTATGGCATTGATCCAGTTCTTCCTATTGAGTTTGATATTCCCACTATGAGAGTTATGAAAAATGAAAGGATGGATGAAAGTGATTCAGTAAAAGAAAGGTTGGTACATCTTCATTTGCTAGAGGAAATGAGGGAAATAGTGAAGGATACAAGCTATAAGAAGAAAATGAAGCAGAAGGAATACTTTGATCAAAAGATTCATTGGTCTCCATTTCATGTGAATGACTTGGTCCTAGTATATGATTCAAGATACAAAAAAAAGAAGACAGAGAAAATTTCTTCCAAAATGGATGGGGGCCTACCAAATAGCAAGCAGTAAATGCATGAAAATGGTACATACCATTTGGAGGAATTGGATGGCACTCTCATTACGAAATGGGTCAACCATGACAAGATAAAAAAATTTCAAGTACAAGAATAGTCTACTCGAGGACGGAGTAGAATCTAGGAAGGGGGAAGATGTTGACACTAAAAATTTCCTCCGTAATTTCTATTTCATTAATGTATGTATTAGGAATAATATGTTGTTAAGTATACTTAGTAGTAGCATCCAATAAAAGATAATAAGCAGCCTTTGCCGATCACGCCGCCAATAATGTATAGTATGGTAATAGTCAAAAGTACAATAGGAATGTTGTGGTAAAAATTAAATATTTGTCGTAAGTGGTCCAAAGTAATGTTAAAATGTCAAAGTTGGGGTAAGTAGAGAAGTAGGGTCTACATGATTAGGAATTAGAAATATTATATTGGTAATAAGGACAATGAGTGAGGTCATAAATTTTTTTGTATTTTATTTGTAAAAAGTCTAAAAATGTGGAACCCATGTGAAATGATAAGGTTTATCTTATCTTAAAAGATAAGCTTACATGTACGAGATAAGAGTTAAGGTATGGAATATGATTCTTGAGTGGATTTCTTATCCTATCTTAGAGATAAAATGGATAAGCCTAGAAGTTCTATAAATAGAGAGGCCACCCCCTCATTTAGCATAGAGGGAAGTAGTGAGAAATCTTGTATGAGTAAGTGTGTAAAGGAAGCCATCATTTTGAAGGTGTGTTACGGGAAGCCATTAAGAGGTGTAATTGTGAAGTTTCTCCCATAGTATTGGTGAAAGGCAAGTGAAGTCGAGTAACACTTGAAGTACCTCATGGGTGAGATTGTAACAATCTCATGTTAATATTATCATTTACAACGATATTTCAGATTTATCATCATTCCTTCTTGTCATAGTCTATGGTATTCTTGTGTTATGTTTGTTGTTGTATTTCAGATTACATCCACCAAACTAAAGGTTGTGCATTAGTAAATAATCATAGCACGAGGAGTTCTAGTGAAGAATTATCATAGTGCAGATTGGTGTTGACAATTTCCCCATGGTACTTCGCCATTTGAAAATCTGGAAAGAGGGCGCAAGTCAAGAGGCGGTTCCGCTGGGAAGCTTAACAGAGCACCGCAAATTGATGTGGAGGCTCCTTGTGAAAACCAGTTTTTTCGTGGGGGTGAGGTACTTCATTGACCGATTAGCCAAACTTTGCAATGAGAAGCGTCTTTGGTGTAATCAAGTTGTGCCTTTGAAGTAGATCAAAAATAGGATCAAATTCTCCACGAGCTCTCCTGCTATCTGTAAATGGCTCACCCGCCAGTGTATTTGTTCAAATCTGCAGTGATTTTAGAGCAGATTTATAAAAACTCTTTTTGTTTGTACTTGCTGATTTTCTGATTTTTTTGACAAAAATCAGCAGCATGTACTTTTCTAAATATTTAATTTTATCCCTCTTTTGAAAACCGATTGTGGTTTAATGACAAATATTAATGAGGATAAAATGATGGTTAACTTAGTAAGCTGATTTTCGGATCTTAGATTTGACTTTTGTAAGGGTTTGAAAATATTTGTAAAAATATCAAGATCTCAGATCTACGAAAATATACGGGTTTTTATAAAAACTCAACGAACTAAAGGTTTCTAACTGGTCTAGATCTATGGATCTTTGAAGAAAATTTTCAGTTTGGATCACTTTTGCAAAAATTTTAGATTTTAAACAAAGAGTTAAGATTTGCAAACAGGTAGTGATTTTTACAGTTTTATCTATTTTCTTAGTCACCTCAAGAGACTTTAAAAATTGTTAGTGTCTTTTAGCTGACATAACACCCACATAGATCTGGTTCTTTCCCAGTGGAGTCACCAAAAATTGTTGGTCCGAAAATCTGTCGGGTGGGCAGATCTATGGATAGACAGGCCAATAGTGTGCAAGGCATAGCCCCTCTTTGAGACAGTAAAGTGAAACTAGTTTATTGTTATTCTACCAGTAGGAATCTACGCAAGTCTTACAGATTCGCCTTGATGGGGTTTAGGATCTCATCCCATTAGAGGTAGTTCCGGTGAAGAACAGAAGGGGATGAAGGAGAGAATAGAAGAAAGATGGATCTAAAGGGAGAAAAAATCAATTCCAAAGTAGAAAGGTCAGAGGGTTTATGTTTTGGGCTAGTAGTAAACAGAGCCAAACTTACTCACATAAACAAACAAAGCAATACTGATAAACAAATGACAAAAGCATAGGTGAATCCAACAGAATAAGCATGTAGATCTAACTTAAGAAAGATCTAACACATAACACAAGAATTCAACACAAAGTCTCAATTTTTATATTAATAAGTTGTTTTGTTACTAAGAAAGCTCAAAGTCTTTCTCTCCTCACTTCTATTTTTCATACAAATTTGCTCACACTGAATACTACAAGTATCCAAGTATTTATAGAAGGAGAAGGAGAAAGAAGGCAAAAAGGAGCCAACAACTATTTACAAAATATCTAAAAGTCAAAAGTTGACTTTGGGGCAAGTTTGTGGATGGCAACATCCCATGGTGCAACATGGATGATGTCATCGTAAATGCCAACATACTTTTAAATATTTTACAAAAAATATCAATGGATCCCAGGAAGAAACTACTCTTCAGTGTAAAAGGGCGCACTTTTCAGCATGTCGACAGGAACTTCTCAGCGCCTTGGCGCACTTTTCAGCATGTCGACAAGAACTTCTTAGCGCCTTGGGCACACTTTTCAACATGTCGACAGGAACTTCTCAAAGACCTTGGCAAACTTTTCAAAGCATGTCGATAGAACTTCTCAAAGTGCCTTGGCGCACTTTTCAAACATGTCGACAAGAACTTCTCAGTGCCTTGGGTGCACTTTTCAGATGTCGGCGATGGGAACTTCTCAACGCCTTGGGCGCACTTTTCCACATGTCGATAGGAATTTCTCAGTGCCTTGGGCGCACTTTTCAACATGTCGACAAGAACTTCTCAGCGCTTTGGCACACTTTTCAGCATGTCAACAGGAACTTCTCAGCGCCTTGGGCGCACTTTTCTTGATGTTGCCACAACAATTTTTGCGCCCAACTCAAAAAGACTGAAAAATGGCTAAGTCCTTAAAACTTGATTTTCGGAAGGGAATTTGGGCTTCTTCGAATGTTGTCAAACTTCCTTGGGGCCAAAACAAAATTTTGGGTATGGTTACCTGCAAATTTCCCTTGTCAATTTTGTAGGATAACAAGACCTGAGATGCCCAAGGTGGGACTAGGGCGCCCTAGTACAAGTTTGGGCACCACGATTTTGGGCTAGAATGATAAGGAAGCCACGAAATGGGTGGATAAGTGCGATAAAAATGTAGGAATGATGAAACAAAATATAAAATAAGATGGCCAAAAGGTGGGATTAATTGGTACTTTATCCACTTGAGAACCTTCTAAATTTTAGTGCAAGACCAGAGACTAAATAATGTCTAATGTGCATATTTTTATGTATACATAGGGATAATCATTCCACAAAGTGCAAAGTACCAATTTTGAGGACTTTTGTTTTAATGACTGTCAAAGAAATAGATTTATTTTTGGAATGAGAACCTTATCACACACTTCCTTCCAAAATGGGTAGTGAGGAGGAAATTGGAAGGCTACCAAATACCCGGACTTATGATTAATTACAATCATTCAAGAAATCCCAAATAATGGAATCAACCTTAGAACTAAAGGGAATATGAAAGCCACCCAATTCAATGCTAAAATCCTTAATGACATCATCACCCTCAACATTTCCATCCAAATTCTGAATTTTCTTCCAAGACCAACCAAAAACCTCCTTATTCCAATAATCCTTAAGATAGAGTCCCATAAACTCCTTATAAAAGGAATCTAAGAGAGCCCAAGGTTATTGTCTTATCAAGTGCCCTTTCTTAAACCACCAATCATCCCAAAATTTCTTTTTAGATCCATCACCCACCTCCCACTTAGATCCTATTTTCAAAAGGGGTTTACTTTTAAGGAGACCATTTCAAAAGTATGACCCAACCAGAATAATCTCTAAATTCAAGAAAAATTATTGATTTATGTGATTATTACAATATTTTGTTTTCAAAATCCTAGCCCAAAACCTTCCTCCTCCATTAATATCCATCCAGATTTAGCCAAAAGAGCTTGATTCATTCCTTTAATATCCTTAAGACCCAAACCATCAACCTCTTTTAGTTGAGTAACTTTTTCCCAAGCTACCAAAGGAATTCTATTTTTATTTTCAACAGAGACCAAAGAAACCTTCTCTTAAACTGAACAATAATGTTCCTTATTTTCCCAAGCATCTTAAAAGTATACATTAAGTAAATAGCTAAGATTTGTAAAGAGCTTTGAAGTAGCTAAACTTTACCTTCTAGAGAGAGAAGATCTTCTTTCCAAGGTGTCAACTTATTTTGAATCGTGTTAATAAGAGGATTCCAACTTTCAAGCTCCATTCTTCCTTTAAAAAGAGGCATACCTAAATAAACACTAGGGAGCGATTTAATAGGGAAATCCAAGATATAAGAGATTCTCCTCTGAACCTCCTCTTCAACATTGAGGGAAAATATAGAGTGTTTATTCAAAGTAATGATCTACCCTATCACCTCAAAGCATAATCCTGAAGGATATCTTTAAAAGCTTGAGCTTCTAGAACATAACCTCTACCCAAGAGGAACATATCATCAACAATCGGCTGGAGAGATAACATTTATAACCCATTATAAATTTAACCAAACCTTTTAAAGTTCCATCTCACTTTCTTTCAAAGCATAAATTGCGAAAGAGTATCAACCACAATAATATAAAGAAAAGGAGACAAAAGATCTCCTTGGCTCATACCTCTCCCTACCAAAAAAAAAAAACATTCGGGTTTTCCATTTATCATAATAGAGTATTTATAGGTAGAGATACATTCCATTACCAACTTAATAAAGTGTTCAGAAAACCCCAACCAGAATAAAATGATACGAAGAAATATCCAGGACACACGATCATAATATTTATTCACATCTATTTTTACTAACATAGCTTTTGTTTTAGAATTATCCATAGAATGGATAATTTCATTGATAATGATAATACTATCCAAGATCTATATACCTTCAACAAAATCCCCTTGATTAGGGGAAATCAAGTATTCCAACAAGATCTTATTGTAAAGAGATAAAATTTTAGTTATAATCTTGCATATAGTGTTACACAAACCGATAGGTCTAAAATATGACATATTCTCCACCCCTAAGTTTTTCAAAATTAGAGCTATAAAATCATTATTGACCTCTTTTAACAATTTACTATGAATAAAGAAGTCCTTTATAGAATCTTCAACATCCTTATGAATAATCTCCAAAAAATATTGAAAGAAAAAAATTTGGAAAACCATCTGGACTAGGAGATTTATCACTTTCCAAGTAAAAACAATGACTTTAACTTTCTCTAGAGAAGGTACCTTAATAAGATCAAGATTATCATATTTAGAGATGATAGGATGAAAGAGATTTGCAATACTATTCTCTTTAATATAATCCATAGCTTGGAATTCAGAAAGGAGATTAGAGAAAAATTAATAAATTCATTTGTTAATTCACCTTTTTCCTGAATTCTAGAACCGTTCCTCCCACAATCTCTAGAATTTTTTTACTATTTCTATGAATCGAATCTTTCAAGTGGAATTTTTTGTATTTCTATCTTCCGTTTTAAGCCATGAAACTCTAAAATCATGTTTCCAATAATATTCCTCCATAGCTTCAAGAGAGTGAAATTTTGAAAGAAGAAATTTCTCCTTATCCTTCATCTCTTGATCTAAACCCGTCAATTCCATTTTTTCTTCATAACTCTTAAGTTCTCAACAATATTGATATTTTGGGATAAAATATTTCTAAAATGCTCCTTATTCCAAATTCTAATTTTGGTTTTAACATTTTTAGTTTTTCCATGAACCTATACATACAATTTCCTCTAACATCAACTTTCCGTAACACTATGATCAAGTCAAAAGTATCGGGATGTTGTAGCCACATTTTGAAGAATCTAAAGGTTTGCCACTAACCTCATTAGATACACCATATTTCAAATGAGATAGGACTATGATCCGAGACAATTCTAGGCATAGTCATAAGAGATCCATCAAAGGATGACATCCACTTAGAGTGGATCAAGAATCTATATAGACCAAGTATACTCATCCCAAACCTTCAAGCTCAATACCTACCCAAGCTCAAAACCATCAAGAAAAAATTTCGTGAAATCCTCCATACTCTCACTATATCTACACAAACCACATTTTTTATCAACATGAGAAAGGGGAGTATTAAAATCCCCTCCTAATAACCAATCCATCTCTTTGAAATTATTTCAAGTCCAAAAGCTCATCCAACAACTCCCTTCTTTCAATAGGAGAATCGGGATCATAGATATTAGAGAAAATCCAAGAATGTTTCAGATCCTTCTCTTTAAAACAAATAGCTACATGAAAAGAAGAAGAAAAATAAAACCTTCCAAAATCTAGATTTGAGAGTGGCCAAACCTCTAGAAGAACCAATAGAAATAAAAAAACCACTCTCATCTCTATACCAAATTTTATTCCTAACATGACTGAATCTCTCTTTATTCATTTTAGTTTCTTGAATCATCAAAATATCAGGTTTATGAATTTTCCTAAAACTACTCAAAATCCTTTGTTTATTTGGGTTATTTAAACCCCTTACATTCCAAGATATCATCTTTTCGGTTCTTACCTTGAGAAACCAAGGGAGACATGCATAAATACAAATGAAGTTGCTTACATGTTTCTATCTCTTAGAAAGTTATTATTTCCTTCTCTCTTTATTATAGATTTTACCTTTTTACAATTTTTTTACCATAGTCTACTTTTGGTGATATGATTTTAACACCGAGCTTTGGTTTTTATTTTCTTCCTTTCACTTCTTTTTCCTTACCCGATTCCAATTTTAAAGACAGGGGACAAACTTTTTTAATATAAATTTATCAACAAGCTTACCTTCTATCTGAGAGGATTCTCTCAACTCTTTAATAATTTTTCGAGGTGTGAATTCTAAAGGCATAATTTCTTATTCCTTATTTTTTGTGTTTCTTCTTCTTGATCCTCATCCTCATTGAGGAGTTAGATTTCTTGAGAAGCAATTTCACTAAAGACCAAGTTTCTTTCACCATTTTCCAAATTTAAATTAATTTTACTTTTTCCCCACATAATTCTACAAAACCTTTTGAATCAAACACATTTTTTTCTTGGGAAGAATCACAAAGTGGTTCATCATTTAAAAATCCTTTAAAGGTGATTTTAGAGGAGAATAAACCTCTTTTAAAACCTTAATGGGAGACTTAGAAGGTTTCTTTAGAATGTGAGTTTCATCTCCCTACTCCAACTTATTGTCTTTCTTTTCCCACATATTTTTACCCTTACAACATTCTTTAGATTTCCTTGACTCATGCCCAACTCTATTACATTTTTGGCAAAAAAGTGAAGAAGACTCATATTCAATTTTTTAATTCAAGCTTCCAAACTTAGATTGTAATCTAATTTATTTAGATAAACACTTCCTATAGGGACATTTGCAAAAATCAAGCATAGATCAATCTCATTCTTTCCTTATTTACGAGATCATATAATATCAAAAAAACTATAGCTCGAGAAATCCTTGCTAGGATTTCATCCTCCAAAACTCCATACGTAGGCTAGGAAGTCTAACCCAAACAGGAAGTTCCACTGGTTTTTCTTTAAAGGGATCAAATCATGGGTTCCATTTCTAGACAAACAAGCTTCACTTACCCATAAAATATGGACCTCCCATCAACATTTGAGCATAGTATTCCTTATTTGAAATATTTAGAATAAAGAAACCATTAACATAAGATGCAATATCCAGATATCCCTTCATATTCCAATTTCTAGAACCCATTCTCTAAACCATTAAACATTAGGTCTATCTAAATAACTTACTAATAAGAGAATTTTCTATTATAAAATTTGCTCAATTTTAAAACAATTAGGAATAGAGAGATTTAAAATGGAATCCCTAGTTTTGGGCTTAAGGTCATTTGACTGAAAAACCCCAAGACGCATTGTCGGTTTCGATAAGACTTTTACCATCTAGATCTGATCGGCCCTAGTCCGAAGACCCCCATCTGAGGATATCCAATCACCTACATAGTTTCCCACCCATATTATTTTTGAAAAATACCTCCATCATCCTTTTCTTCATCTGCTCCTGCTCCCACTCCCATTCCCATGATTGATTTTTTATGGTAAACTCTTTTATTATGCGGAGCTATGAACTTGAGTGGTGGAGAAACACATTCTCTAAGTGGGACATGAGGGTGGGCTTGGGTCATTAATATCTGTGGATGCCGTGCTATGTTGTACCATTTGGTCTATATGGAGAAGTTTGACCCCTACCTTAAGGTGTCCCCATGGCCACTTATTGAAAGCATCCAATTGAATTAATGGGAATGGAACTTGGGTCGATGATTACAACTTACTTGTAACTCACCAATAGATCAAGACCTTGAGCCTAAACTTTGATGTTAAACAATTTTAATACCATAGTTATGATCTAGAGTGGTTGGAGGACAACTTTATTTAAGTGGGACATGGGGGTTGGCTTGGGTCCTTAATGTCCATCGAGTGATCTACATTTGGAGCACGATATGTTCTGCATGGCCTATATGGAGAATTTCAAACCCTACTACCCCAAGTTTTCTCCATCACCACCTATTGAAATCATCTAATGAACTCAATGGGAATGGAACTTGGGTTGATGATTACAAACTACATGTAACTCACCAATAGCCCAAGACATTGAGTTCTAGGCCATGAAAATGAGCTAAGATTTATCCATTAGGTTTTATCCAAACTGGATGTTTCTCAAGACAATGTGAATGATAAACATATTCTCTAGAGCCTCCCAAGATTTGAGATGAATGTTGAGGGAGAAAAATATGTACAGTAACAACAATGCAAGAATTAGGATTGAAATTATTATCCTTTGGCATATTAGTGAAATTGTTGAAGAGGTACAAGAGAAAGAAATTGTGGGCATCAAAAGGTTGAGCATGGATGGATCAATTGTGACTATACCACAAGTCTTAATATGGGAAATTTTGTCCTCGATTAGCCTATTGTAAATCAAAAAAATCCAATGAGTGACTTTGACTTATCTTTTTTAAAATTAAAAACAAATTTTTATTGATATAATTAGTTAATGGGGTCTTGCTTACGTGGGGCTATTTTTATTTTGTAGGATTTTTATTATATGGTTGGGAACCTTGTGTTTGTCATCCTACCCAAATGGGTTGCCATTTTTTTATTAAGCTAGATATGTGATTTTTAATGTTGACTTGTGGGTCATATATATTTGGTAAAAAAATTAATATATAAAACAAGAATGCATGTTTCTTGGGCATAAACTAAGAAGAAAATAGTGGTAACAATTATTATGGTTTCTACTTCTATATATTATAAATAAGAACTATGTTTAGGATGTAAAAGATGAGTATTGTAGTTGCACCATGTTTATGCATAGACAACTAAAGTATTATTTGAATAGAGTTTTTAAAATGGTGTTGTACTTGGAATCTAGGTTCAAGTTAGTGCAATAAGAAATATTTATTATGTTATGATTTTTACTAGAAAAAGTTTTCCTAGGATAAACCCATGCCTACATCTCATGTGACATTATTTATTATGGTTAGATGAAATTTTAATTGATTTCTTATTATACATATATTTGCATAACACATCTAACAAGATTACTTACTAGATTTGATTATGATTCCAATATAATAGTTTTATTATTAAAATCTATTAGGAGATTAGGATTTTTCTTGTATTGGTTTACATGTTTAGAAAAGTTAGTATTTATGCTTCATGTTTGAAGCATAATGAGAAATAACTATTCACTACCTTGTATTCCAATAGTTTACTAAAACTGCCATTATAACTATACTTCTAATCTATTTTTGGTTGTGTGTGTTCACAAATGATTCTTTCTTAATGTCATGGTTAGAGCTATATATGTACAGTATGATGTTTTAAATAGTGAAGTAGACATGATTTCCTTAATTATACATTAAATAAGAATGACTAAAAGCTATATGAGAATTTCAACTTGTAACTCTCATTACTTGTAAATGAGAGATGAGTCATTTTGAGTTGTATGGATATTGTTTCCATTAATATGTGTTCTTCAATCATGAAATAGTAGTTACCCCATCGCGATCTTAATGATATGATCTATGATTGTATAAAGTTAATGAATTAGTGATGAGTAATTTGGGTTCCTAACTTTTTTTTCCTATTGTAAACCTTTCTTGAAAATTTTATAACCTGTTTCTATACTCTATAACTTGGAAATTGATTATAGATCGAAATATCATGTGAGTAGAATAGTTGATTTTCCACTTATTTCTCATATGATGGAGACATGTTACATGTGAACTATGGGACTAATTGTCATTTCACCAAAATAGTATTACTAAAATATTTAATACATATATGTATGTATCTTGTTCTTGTTTTCTATTGTTGTCCTCTTATATCCTAAGGAAGGATTTTACATGGAATATTTGTGAAATGGAGGAATGAACTAGTAGAATGTTGAAAGTACTATTTATTACTTTGTCAAGGGACTAGTGAAATTATTTTGTAATGACATAGATATGTGGATTATAGGGATTCGAGGTTAGAATATTGAGTTTTAGTTTTCCCTTGTTAAATTTTTATCACTAATAGATCATGTAGTTATAATGTATAGTTCCTAAACATGATGTGAATTTCAGAGTTGTATATTAATTTTAATTTTAAAATGAAAAGGGTGTAAAATTTTAGGATTTAATGATAATTATGAGATCATTCCTTCCTAAATGAAGTTATTTTTTGTATACCTACAAGGAATCATTGTAGTGTTAATTTGGAAAGCAAAACAAATAAAAGTGCTTAGCTTTAGAGGATGTAATATGATCCTTAACATTGACCTTCGTTATTAGAATTTGATTGAGGGATATGCTTAATGAAATTAGACCACGTTTAGAAACACCACATGAGACTTTCAAGCATAACTTAAGTCTTAGGAAATTATGAGAATGCACTCTAGGATTTGATGGATCTACTTATATATACTTATTTGGATAGGACTGATTTCACTTGTATACATTTAGATTTTGAACTTATATGAGTGATGCCCTACAAATTGAATATTGACATACTTAAAAATGTGGAACTCATCTAGAGATTGTTAGGAATATTATTCCTAAGTGTTGAATAATGATTAGTACCTTGGGAAAGTTTGTAACATTCTCCTAACTCAACTACATGACATGTTACACTGGATCTCTTTGGCTTCCAAACTTGCAATAATTCTTCATGAATTTGAATTATTGGCATGATGATAAGGTTCCTACTTTTTCACTTATAGAAGACTCATAAGTATAATTATTTCACGCTACAAGTGTACACCGATATGGATTTAGTGCTAGGTAAACTATAGGGTATAACTTGATCTAGGTAAAGTTGAAAATTTGTAACCTCTTTAACCCTATTATGATTATTGGCATGGATAGATACCAGTATTGATGTATATGATGGATAATGTATTATCTTTACAATGGCATAATAGATTACTTCTTATAAGTTTGATAAAATAACTTGATTTAAGAGTTTTGTACAATATAAGGTTCAAGTTTGTTGTGTTGGCATACCAAAAATAATACAATTAGTGATAGGAGATGAAAACTAAATCTAGATAACATTAATTGTTTTATAAATGATAAACATAGAGGAAATATCAATTATGGGGGAGACACATTGAAAATTGTAAAGGGAATTTTGTAATTAAATATAAAAGGTGAAATGAGAAAGTTAGACGTATTTTTAAGTATAGTAGTTTGTGTAAGTTCCCTTGAAAATGTGTAAATGTGTACAATATTTCATAACGAACCTTTTGACCTTAAAAATTATAGTTAATTTCATTTATTGCTAAATTTTTAGTAGTCATCTTAAATATGATGGAACTGGATTAGTAAGACAAATTTGAAAGGAAAATTATATATAAAAACATTCATTTTCAAGTGTTTCTTGGGGGGTTTGTTATCCAATTTCACCCCTCACGTGAAATTGAAGAAATAGGACCTCACACAGAGAAGATAGAATGATCGTTTCAGCCATGGGAGCTCACATTTCGGGGTCAAGCTGAGTGAGTTGAAGTGATGTGGAAGCAATTAGATTCGGCAGGAAAAAATTCTGAATCGACGGACTTAGAAGGTCCAGAAGGATGTCAAAGTCTGAAGTTCAAAATTTAGACTTTGAACATTCAAGAGTTTGGAGTTGGCCACAAAGTCGAGTAATGAAAAGTGTCATGCAGGGAGGAAAATAGAATTCTGAAACACGAACCCCAAAATCTGAAACATTAACCCTCGAAATCCTAAAACTCAAACCCCAGAAAACACAAAAGTCGAAACCCAAAGTTTGAAATTTGGACTTCGGGATTTGGGAGATATCGACGGATGAATGGATGAACAACCCCAAAACCTAAACCCCCAAAATCCTAAAACCTAAACCCCTAAAAACTCAAAGGTCCAAAACCCGAAGTCCAAATTTCAAACTTTGAGGTTTCAAAATTTTAGAACATTGCGTGATTTCTAGTGCACATAAATCACTACTTGAATCCCAGAAACCCAAAGTTTGGATTTTAGAGTTTGAGATCAGACTTGAGTTTCGATATTTAAGAAGTTTCATGAACTCGGGAAGATGACAAAGATCTCGAAGCTCAAGCTTTGAATCCTAAAAGTTTGAAATTTTGGATTTCAAAGGGTGTGATGCATGGTTGGAGTCTAAAAAGAAGATCAACCACCCGCATTTATTGTAGAATGGCACCCTCATCTTCAGATGGCCATAAATTTTGACTGGGAGCTTGGATTTGCACAAAATAGGAATTTTTGGAAATCTCTCAGTGTCCTCTACACAACAGCAGAGTTGGTTTTCTTAATTTTAGTGAGACTAAGTATTCCAAAATGGGGAAATACATCTGCCATTTTAGAGGAATGTTTCCAAATTTCTCACCTACCCAAATGATGAAGGTATGGGCTTCCTTTCTTCCCCAACAAGGTAAATTACATGGAGGTATGGGTTTTACAGTGGCACCCATCATTGTTACAGGTGATTTTAATGCATTTTTGGGTGGTTGAAGCAAGATTTTGAATTCCTTCTCTCTCCCTTTCTCTCATTCTTCATATATATTGTAAGGAGGGGCTCATTTCAAAAGGTTGGACACCTTGTATATCCCCCTCCCTTCTTTCTTGTCTGTAAGAGATTTGTGGAGATTCCAAACCTCCCTATTGGACATTGTAATGCAAAAGATGTGCCTTTGAGCTTGAATGTGATGTATTGTATCAAATTTGAGAGCAATAAAATCATATATGTGGATGTTTCAAACCTCTTCTATTTTATATTGAAACTTTCTTATCTTTCATTTTATGTAAGGTTATTGTGTATTGATGTTGTTTTCATTACAAGGTTTTGGTAGTGTTGTGTTTATTGTACATGTTGTTCAACACTCATTGGTGCGCCACCTTCCCTTAGAGTAGGTTTTAATTTTTATGCATTTTCTCTAACTTTGTCTCCTTGGGAAAACATTACATTAGTGTTAGATCTACAACTCTCTGCACTTTGGAGTAGTTGGCACTAGGTTAGGATAGAAGCCGGCCTTCTCCGGAGGGTTATCCCGTTTCTCAAAGTCCCACACTTTGGGATAACTCCATGTTTGAAAAATCACACTAACTGCCTCAACCATTCACTTGCGAGCAATCAGGGGTGTTGTGATTTCTCCATAATAGGGTCTTATAACATAAACAAGTGATGATCATGCATTGTGTCAATGAAGTTGTTCTAAAACTTCTTCACAATCTAGTGTTTCATTCAATCGCCCAAAGCACATTTTGTTTTAGGATCATTTCATGTGTGTTGGGTTTTAAAATGGTACTTTAACAAAACCAAAGTTAGGGGATAGTAAGTCCCTCCTCTTTATGGGAGAGGTTCCCTTATTAAAAGCAAGCAACAAAGCTTATATATAAATGTACAACTTTCATCTTAAGGTTGGACTTCTAACATCTTGAAATGATTTTTAGAAAAATAGCTTATCAATACAAATGAATGGAATAAATGAAGAAAGGAAAGAGCATAATATAACAGTAATTTTAGGAAATATAGATAGCAGAGTATAACCTTATACGTACTGAGCAAAGGTGATACAGAACAAAATCATTCACATTCATAGCATAAGATATCATTCCATAGACACAAAGTTCTAGAAATCATATCAATAAGAACACAAAGTTTCTTATTACAGAAGATAAATGATCCACATATTTCAGGTAAGCAAGAAGAGATAATAGATGAAGATAGAGAGAAAGGGGAAATTCTTATGTATTGATTGCTTTTGATTCTAATTACACTTCAAAAGTATCGAGTCTAACATTTGCAATGAGCCAAGATCTTACTTTTATAGATGAATCGAAAAGAGGAGAAGAAGAGAAGGAATAAAATATGATTTGGAAGCTCAACCACCAACCATCAATGCCCCGAAAATCCACCTACAATATGTCAAATCAGTTCGCATGTCTTTGGCGTCTTTAAAGAAGGAAGGATGGAAGATCATATCAAATTTGATCTAGTTGAAGCAGTCCGATCACATATTAATAGCACAAAAGATTTTTCCATATTTTCACCCAAATCAAGATATCGTCGGTTCTCCATGTCTGGTTTGCGTGTTGGAGAAGGAAGGATGGAAGATCGGATCAAATTTAATTTGTTTGAAGCAATCAGATCATGTATTAATGGTGTGAAAGACATTTTCCAAATTTCCAACCATCAAATCATGCTGAAAATAATATTTTATGCTTCCATGGTGTAGAGGAGACCAAGATCTTTCCAACAGTATAAAATTTGTCAAATTTCGAGCAATGGAGTGAAAGTTATGCTCATTTGAATATTTGAATTGAATCATACAAAAATGGCGAAAATGCAATTTTCACAAAATGGATCCGCGGGCCCGAAATTAAAATTGCACCTTTAGCGCAAAAGATGCAAGGTGAAAAAGTCTCCCTCAAACCCCGTAGGCCCGCAACTTCACTTTTGATATAGGTCTGACATGTGGCTTTACCTGAGTGGTAACGGAGTCGTGGCTTACTTTATAATTTTACTTTGTTTGGAAACAAGGCTCAAAATCTCAAAGTTTTGCACTGACCCGATTCACCGTTTTGACTTTTCAATGCGGGCTTAAGACCCCAATGGAGTCATGGAGCATTTTATAACTTTTAACTCTCCTTTTGAAAATAAAAACAAAATTCCCAAAATGCTCTGACGGCCCACCTTCCTGTTTTGACTTTTGATGTAGGCTCAACATTTGCCATTATCCCTTGGCATGAACAGGGCCGCGGTTCACTTTATCACTTTACGCCTTTTATGGAAATAAAGCCAAAATTCCTAAAGTGTCCCGACAACCCACCTCTCTGCTTTGAATTTTCAAGATATTCAATACATGGCTTGGTAAATGAGTTCTTTGCTCATTTTGTAACTTTACTCCTTTTGACAATAAAGCCAAAATCTTCAAATTGCTTGACGATCCGCCTTCCTGCCTTAGCTCGATTCGACCAATCAGGATCCTTCGGGGGCACAAGAGCCAATTTGACACTTTTGCCAAAAAAATTAAAAAAATGATAAGTTCATAAAATAATCCGCCACACCGCATCCAATTAGAGATGTCCACATACTCGTGGATGTTGGGGCCAAAAATTGACAGGGAAGATAAGCCTGTCATTCACGACTGTAGAAAGAAATACAGAGAGGGGAAACTCCACCATTTACGCCCGAATTTCAAATTGTTCTCCATGGAAAGAGAAACTGCAAACAATACAAGGCTCGACACAATCCACAGCCAAAAGAGAAGGATTAACAATTTCATACGAATGAAAGAAACAATTATCAAGCATCCAGACGGGAAGACAAAAATTTTATCAAACCATGCAGACTGCAAGATTTTAAATTAACAAGGCGAGATTGCAAATGAGCACCAACTTCTTCAAAGCACGAAATTTTCTATCTCTCTAGACTTCTCAATCTACTCAAACATCTCTCAAAGGCACCAACTCAAAATTTTGAAACTTGACTTGAAAAATGAAGGGAATTTTGAGGGTGACAACATGTCTGCAATCATGTTTAGCAACACAACATTAAGCTCTAATTTGGCCTCACTAAAGTGCGGATGTCTTCAAGTCAATTGTATGTGAGAAGTTTGAGGCATTTTGATATTCTCTCTCTTATTCTCTCGAAGACTATGCTAAATTAAAGGGGGATGTCGAATAATTATTCATGGTCTAGTTTAATAAAATAAGATGTAAGTGATTTGTTGTTATAATATTCCAATTATCATATTGTCAATAACTCATCTATCAAGATGTTAATCTATAGTGAGTTTGTAAGCATTCGTAGAATAGGATTTCTTAGTGCTAAATTAGTATTAGATATAGATTTGATCCTCCTAAATGATAGGAGTTATAGTTCACATAACACTTATGTACAAATAATCTATTGTTTGTAAAGCAAGATTTATCAATGAAATAATCATTGTTACTCCATGTTATTTTCTTCTACCACTCGTAACATTCTAACATAATTCTAATATTCCTTATTGTAGATATTCTCACCTTATACACTCTTCTCAATACATATACTTCAATCTTGTCCATTACAACATAAAAATAAAATAATGTTAACAAATATATTATACAATTATTGATGCAGGGGTATCATGGGAAAAGGCTAGAAGTTTGGATAGCTTAAGAATTTTGACAAAGTGTCGGTGTGCACAAGATTAGCAAGGGAATATGACAAAGGAGGTGTGGCATAATGTTTTGGTGATTGCACGAGAGTGCACAGTTTTTTTGTGTGCAATGTCTTGTATTGCGAAGTTCGTGACACAACTAGTGCACAAAAGGTTTGTGAGGAAGGACGTGCACAATAGTGCCTAATGTTTTTCTATCAAAGGATAGGTGCATAGGAATTTTGAAGGGGTGCGGAGGTGAGGCACAAGGATTTCACAATAAAGAAAAAGGGGAATGTGTGGATCCTTCAAAAGGTTCGGTTTGTAGAATTAAGCAAAATGAGGACTACATGATAAATTGAGGTCACTCTAGCGTACAAGTCCAAAAAAGTGACAATGGAGTAGGTGAGGATAAACGGTCAAGCCACGTGTCGGGAACAAAGCGTGAATTAAGCAGAGGACATGGATTTTCTAGAAGATTTTTGAACTACCAAACCAAGGTAGTTCGATGCCATTAATGAGCAATATTCGAATTTGAATTCAAAAAGGCGAGGAGAAGTCTCAGAAGGAGAGAGCACGAGTTTGAGCTGAGAGGGTAGTGACAAAGGAGCTCGTAGGAATCCTTAGTGTGTAATGTCACCCTTGTAATAGTCTAGAGTTCTAGTATATACTTTGTAACAACTCCATTAGAGGGAGATTATTGTAGATACCATCGGGGATTTTCAAGTTAATAGAATGATTTGTGTTGTGTTGAGTCTATTCCATTGTATTGACTCTACAAATGACACAAGATCGTCCCAATTACACCTAACTATCGTCAACTATCATATCAAAATAAAATTATATACTAACTTTAAATTAATATTACTCCCCCAACATACTTTGCAACTCATGTAGCTACTAGTCTACAATTAGTGAGCGTCAATTTCCAACATGGCCCATGACACAACTCTTAAGTTGATCCATTTCTTATCTTGTTAGTTGATGAAGTGGTGGGCTATAGGCTAGATGGTCACACTCTAGCACACGGCCTAGGTGTACCTAACAACAACATGTGTAAAGGCATGTTTCTTTGTTATTTGTTTTAACGTGTGAAGTTTGGATATATTATAATTGGATTAATGTCTCACGCATAGAGTTGATGCCGTCACGAATTCCCCCAAATAATGATTTGCAAACACCGCTAAAGACGACCGTTGGGACAAATTTGAAATAGGAAAGCCTCTCCTACGTGTGGGGAATTGCATTATAATACGTGTATATCTTGTGTAGTTTGTCAACGGATCCTACATACCTATTAGTTTTTATTATTTTTCCCTGTTTTTTTCTCCTTGATGGCTTTGGCATATACTTTTGCATTTTTAATGGTAACTTTCCAAGGGAAATTGAATCACTTGTTCTCCTAGTAAAAATTTCTTTCTAAAAAAGAGGTTACAGATTTAAATCTTGTAGGGGTATCGAACGGGTTTTAGTTTAATGGTGAAAATGATGATTTGTTAAATCATTTGTTGCGGTAGAAGTTCTTCTAAATATTTAATACACAGTCGGATGGATAGGGTTAAGATTGTTCCCTCGGTAACTTTGACGGATTGGATGCCTCTAGTCAAAATTATTTAGTCGAAAGAAGATTCCCATTTACGTATACGCTTATTTAACAAGTGTAATCTGCTATATGTAATCAAGACATAACTTGAGATGTCAAGATTTCTCTAATTTGTTAGTTTCCCATCAATAAAATCTTGTCGATATAAAATATATATGCTTCGTATTTAAAGTGCAATTAAGTACCACTTATATATTGAGGGTACAAATTACCATAAAAATAAAAAAATATAATACTTTTAATGTTATAGATTTTTAAAGGGCCTTTTTCTTCCATTTTTTTCAATTAAATACTTCCTATATATATTGTGAATGTATGAAGTGGTCTCATATACTAAAACTATTTCACATAATCAAAATATAGTATTTGGTATCATAATTTTTTAAAAGACATTTTCTTGTTCTTTTCATTGTAAATTTTTCTAGTTAAATGTCTCCTACATAATAAAAATATATAAAAGGAAAAGTCCTTTGATAGACCACAATATTAGGTGGTTTGTTTTTAAATCTATAGGTAGATTATAACATATGAGACTACCTCGTATTCTCACTATATAAAGAATACCTAACTATATTTCAAATACAAAAGGAATTTGTCTTACTCTTACAAAATTCAAATTGATAACATCTCTTTCAAAAAAACAAATTCTTCACCACAAAATAACCTCACATATTATAAACTACGCTAAAGACACCAAAAACATGATGAACCTCATACTATAAACCTTACAAAGACCTTTCTTTTTCCCAATTCATAAATTCTTTTGACTTACTTCTTTTCCACCCAATTAATATTGTCTTTTTCTTTTCCATCCAATTGTTGTCTTTTTCTTTTTCTATCCAATTATTGTCTTATATGCAGATGAGGATGGGCATTGGGAGTATGATCAAGAATCCTCTTTCCATTAGTTTTAAAACATTTTTCCTTTCCAACCTTAATTTTTATGCTTTCCCATATAAGATAAGGATGATGATGGCATGCTTATGAATCCTTTATTGGTTCTTTTCCTTCCCTCTTTTAAAAATTTGGCATTGCTAATTTTGGCATTCCCCATAAATATGAATTCAGGGAATAGCCACATAAGGTGAATGCATCAAGAGAGTTTCCTTTTATTGCCGTTGTCGTTGTAAACCAATAATCACCCAACTTTTATGGGAATAATATATCACTATATTTATGTGGGAATAGATTTCTCATGAGTGTGACACATTTGTCATAAAAGGCATAAATATTAAATTTTATAAGCCAAAGTGATTTGGTGAATAAATTTTGTTATAAAGTCGTTGCCTATAATTTCACTTTTGCATAATTTTATAAGATTCAATGCATTTATAAAACGTTCGACTTGAAGAGGTTCATTTAATACATTGGTCTACCAGTGATTCAATATCATGGATGATGTCAATTGTGTTTCAACCGTATAGTCTAAACACCTAAAAATGGTCCCCATGTACAATTTGACTCATTTGAGCATCTTTGTGATTATTGACTTACAAGTAGTTATTATTGATGTGCTTATTGATTTTTTTTTAATGATTCTGGATTATTTTTTTATATTTATCTTCTTTCTTTCCTATTTTCTTTATATGATTGCAATTAGTTTATAGATTAATTGTGTGTGAATTTTTAATCTCTACGCATTTCAAATCACCACATATGATTCATCATTGTCAAACACTTAATATATTTTGAAACCACATACCAACTATTACGTAGATTTATATTGATTTTTCTTGTGAGACTTCCAATAGTAACCCAAGAAAATGGACCATTTGTAGTGTCACACCAATGAATCATTGGTGGAAGAATGGTCACTTTAAAATATTTGATAAAAAATTGTATTTCTGATAAGAAGAAACTAGTTTGACTTTATCTAATTGTATTTCTATAAGAAGATGTTCAACTAGTTTGACTTTATCTATTTATGTTATGTGTTGGCGTGACACTACAAATGGTCCATTTGCTTGATTCTTGTTGAAAGTCTCAAAGGAAAAATCAATATAAATCTATTTAACAATTTGGTATGTGGTTTCAAAATATATTTGGTCTTTGCCAATGATGAATCATGCGTAGTGATTTGAAATGCGTCGAGTCGAGTTTAAAATTTCATCCACAGTTGATCAAAAAACCAATTTGTAATCTCATGGATCATGGAAACATAAAATCTCTAATCTTTATATGGTGTTTGTTTTATTGTGAGTGTTTATATATTCCGATATATGTTTGGAGTTTATGAATCCTTATAGAGCATTTTGGAGCATCTAGATGTTCTTGACTAGTATTTTTGGGGTCCCTTCTAGCTCAAGTGTCATCATTCCTTTTTTTTTTTCCTTTTTCACTTTTGACTACGAAGGTTGGTTTTGGAAACAATAAGGCCTAAGGTTGGTTTTGGTTTTGACTACGAAGGTTGGTTGGTTTTGGTTTGTTTTGTCTATATAGACATAATAATTCTTATTCATTTGTCATCTAACAACTATTTAACACATTGACATTTTAAAAATTGGACATCAAGAGAGAGTAGAAGTATTATAAAAAAATTAAGAAATATATTAAGTATTTTGTACAAGCATTCTAGATAAAGAAATTATTAGAGTATTCATTTTAAAGAGAAGGTTCATACATTGCATTATGTAATAGGTTTTCTAATAACTTACTATGCAATATTTACATATGAATGCCTTATTAGGATAAAACATTGTTTTATGTCCGACAATTGATCGAGTGATAGCACATGTAAATATGACATAGGTTTTAGATCCTTATATTAGATAAACAAATTCGTCACAATGGATTTCACACGTTTGACATTATCTTATAATGAAACTTGATAGTTTGGACGTTATAAGGGTTAGATTTTGATAATTTGCACATCATTCTTTGATTGCCACGAGTTTTATGGGTTGGTATGTCATATACCCATATATGACTTTTCATTGTCACCTAATCTCACGATGCTAATGATACACCTCTAAACCTCGCATGTCACCTTTTCCATTGGTTTTAGAGTTATTAATTAGGTATTATTTATTGGTTTTATCTACATAATCTAAATATAATTAAATACATATTGATAATCATGTTGAAATTTAATTAAATCCCGTTTATCGGGTTGCAAGGTCTCTATAGCACCCCAATTTTGGTTTGAAGCACTTAACAACAACACATTTTGTATCTTTTTTTACATTTGGTCCATTAATACACATTTTCCTTATTCATACATATTTCCCCCTTTTAAACCTGTGGAATCCACCGGTTTCCTTATTCTCCACCATGACACTACAAAAACAACTTGTTGTCCATATAGGATCAAATTACACAATAACAAACATCTATCCACCTTCTATTTTGAGTTATAGATCCAAAAAGATTATTTTGTATCCCTTGGAAAATATTGATCTTGAATCCATCTACTTGTTACGAACTTGTCCTCTCCTCCTCCAATGGTTATAATTTCAAATGGGTAATTTGTCATATTTGTTGTAGGAGATATTTGAGGGTTGAGTTGGGTAGGAAACTATCTAAATGTCTCATATTTACATTATAGGCCTCAAATTTATTGATCATATTTGCATCACTTCATTTCTTGGAGATCACAACTTACAATAACATATCCTTCCTAAATAGGGATAGTTTTAAGAATAGACCCCTATAATTTTATATAATATCATGTGAATCCTAGACAACACGTATAACTCCATTGGCTAATATGTGGCAAAAATTGACATGCAAGTGTCACTTTACTAGTTACTTCTTTGGTTCTCTAAAAAAATTATAATTATCTAGTGAGTTGAAAATAAATGTTCAAATAAAATTATATTTTGTTGAAAATGAATAGATCAACTAAATATTTCTTTATTTAGTTGATAAAAAACCACACATGCAATTTACATGCACATAAAATAAAATGCAAAGTGTTATGGGTCCATAGACATAATCATATGGTTATCACTTAATTTAAAATATTTCTCTCGTGTGTGATTATGTCCTAAAACACCATTGTTTTTGAAATTTTCCACTCCCTCCTCTTATTGTTTCAAACCTTTAATGCTAAACTTATGCTCTTGAATAAAAATTACCATTTTGCGATGAAAACTTATATTGATTATAAGTGTCCCTTTGTAGCTTACCATTTTTATCTATACAAATGTCACTTCTAAAATATCCATATGGTTATACGTATTCATATATCTTATTCACTATACTATTTAAAGATCCTATTCTAAACCTTGAGAATAATCCAACTTAACTTTGCATAAAGATGTTCTTTACGACATGCATGCACGTGCCTCCTCACATTATTTTTCTTTATCATACTAATTACTTAATTGATCAAATTCCAAACTATACAACTTATTCTTATTAGGTTGTCTCACATTTAATTATTAAAACTTTTAGATATTTACACTATTTATTAATTAAAAAAATTAATAGTCTTATTAATTAATCATTTGTGATCCTAGGATTGTCCTTAACCATACATTAAGATCAATTATTTATTTTTGTTTAGCCAAACCTTCGTTTCTTGTACCTTATCTCACTATATTAAAGAATAGTATCTCTACTCAATCATTTTTCCCTCCCTAATGATGTTTTTAGCGAAGTGGACTTGAAATACTACAATAATAACTATTATATAGTTTTATCCCCAAAAATATTTCTTTTAGGTACTATGAGGATGTGGTTAAGTAAGGTGTATCGTATAAGTTTGAGAGGTTATCTTGTTTAAATAATAATAATACTAATTCCATATATTTATGAATTACGTGAATGTGGATGTACATGGAATTTTGATAAACTTTGAAATTTTGTTTCAATTAAAAAAACTAGTATTATATATTATATATAGAGATACATGGTATTAGTTCTATTGAAGTTAATACTAATGATCATCACAACTTATGAGCATAATATTTCCCATAAAATATAGTTTGTCTAGCGTCCATCACTTGAATCTCTTTCATTGAATACCTAGAGCTATCATCAAGAGAAAACCCTTAAGATATCTAAAATAGATATGGAAAAAAAACATTCTAAAATTTAGTAAAAATCCCAACCATATGTGTGCATATGATTCCTTTAATTTATCAACAAAAATTTCTTAATCTAAAAATTAAATTAAATTTACATGACCACTAAACTAGAAAAGTATACCAAAGTTTTCGAGCAACATCAACTCAAATAGTTTGATAAACCCCCTTTCATGGAACTATGGCGAATTCAACAATATGATTGTTGTTTTTTTTTTAAAATAAGCTTGTGAAAATTATTTTAATTTTTTTACATGATTGAAAGAATTTATCTATGAGATGCTTAACTAGAAAGGAGCATGATTTTTTGAGGAAATATTTAAGAGCTAAACGTTATCCATTTTTTTATAAAAGTGATAGAAAAATGAAACAAAATGTAGCATAATACCACCTACATTGTCATCACAATATATGGAAATGACCTTAATAAATCCTTCAAAACCTTCCTAATAGAAGTGTTGGCCATGAAACAAACTATAGAACAAAACATCCTAAAACTAGAATTGCTACATAAGTTATACTATATCTAAATTATAGATATATGTGGTTTACACAATGTAGGATGGTACTAGAATGCATATCAATTTCTTTCTCGATCCTTTAGGACAACCACTCACTTATAAATTTTTGTAGTCATTAGATGTTTGAAGACTCGAAAACATTCAACAAAAAAACATTGATCAAAACCATTAGATGATTTCCAAGTTCATTACCTTTTATTATAATATTAAATTGTAAATTAATAATAGCCATTTAGATCTTACTACATTTCCACCATCAATAAATCTATCCCTTGGTATTGTGCATACAAATACCAAACCTAATCAAGTAGTCTCTCCCTCACACAATTTCCAAGGCATTTGCCCCAAATTGGAAAAAGTCATATTTTATAGGAACTATTACTATTGGATTGCATTCTCCTCTACAAAAATGTAAGACTTGTGGTTTACAACTCTAAACAAAACTACATTTTTCTATATGTTTACATAAGAAATAGGATTTTGATACTAGTAATCAATTATAGAGATGAAAAATGTATTTTTACAACAAATACTTCATAATTTTTCCCCTTAAGAATTATTCCTACACATTATGAGATTTCTCCTCACAATGTTTTACCATATCTAACCAAATTTTGGAGGATCAAATATATTATATTTAGAAGTGTGCAAAAGAGATATGCGCAAAGCATGTATGAAGTTTGGCGAAGAGAATGGAAAAGTATATTATACATAAGTTGAGAATGAAATGAGTGGATGACGTTTTTGAGCACAAATTTTTAGACTAGTGTGCATTGAGGATTACATAAATGAATTAGATAAACAATAAAACATTTTATAAGGTGTCAAAATAGGTAGTGAAGGCCAACTACCTATGAATATGTGCTACCAAAATTAGTGAAGAAGCATAATGAGGTTTTGAACAAAGTCAAGGTTCAAAGAAGGTTCACAAAGTGAATTAGATAAACTCAGAGAACAAAGTCAGTGTGTGAAGGTTCACTCATGCACAAGGATTCAGGACTTATCCAATTTCCAAGCAAAGGATAAAAGAGGGAAAATCATAAGAAGGCATTACATGCAAGGAATGTCTACAAATAGGTAAGGAACATACCCCAAATGAAAAGCACATCTTTGGATAAGTAAAGAACATGCGGGGCCTTGAGCTATTTATAGGATTAAAGCATGAGTTATAGAAAAGTGGTAAAAGTCATGCAACCTATATTTAAGGTGTCTATTAATAGGATAAATGCATGTAAGTGGTGAAGGGAAAGTCCCCATCGTCTATAAATAGAATTTTCTCTCATTGTTAAAGGTGGTTAAGTGTGCTTTTGAGAGATTAGGATGTATGCGAAGCATGTTAAGTGAATATTTTAAGTGTTATGATTGTGCACATAGATGTAGTCGGTGCATGGATGTAATCAGCGGGTATATGTAATGGACTATGCTTATGATGAAAAAATTTATGGATTGTTATGGTTTTTTTGTGAAAGTAATGTAGTAGAGATCTAGGTGTTGTTGTTAATGATATGTGTTGGTTGATTTCCTTATTATATGTGTTGTCATTACTATATTGAGATCTATATTCATTCATGTCATGATCACTATGTATGCAAACCACATCTTGACAAGTGAGAAAACGAGGAACTTGGTAGGTTATGCACGCTTGGGGTGAGTTCCTAGGCATCTATCTAGGTGAAGTGCCAACACACATGACCTTGTGAAGTGTTGGATACTAGACTCCAACATTTTGGTTCCATTATTGGCTCCTCTTTTCATTCTTCTCATTAGGATGTGACATACGTATGGTGTTCCATATATCACTAGAGAATATTGAGTCTTGGGTAGATGACAACCAGGAAGAATTCTTATAGAGATACAATACCAGACAAGATTTTAATGTGTGCAAATGGGTGGAAGAAACTCTCTATGATTCCTTATATGAGATACTCTTTAGTTTCTTCCCGGTGAAATTATACGAGTGGCTAGAAGCTAACGCATAGAAAAAACTATGTGGCTAGGAAAAAATCAAGTGTGGAGCTAAGATAAGTATCCAAAGACTCTCGATTTGGATGAACCATGGATGTGTGTTGTAGCTCGATAGTGGGAAGGTGTGATGCAAAATTATACCTTGAAGTACGTAATTTTGACATACACATGCCCGTAAGAATTAGAATTTTATTTTGTGCATGAACCTAGAGAATCCTATTTACGTGTGCAAATGTTTGGCTATAAAGATCTTGATGATTAAGCTAGGAATGGAGAACTTACATATGGAAGGCTAAAACTCCACTATGCACAAGAGGAAGTAAGAAAGTTTGGGAAGGACGGTGTTCATCCTAGTAGAAGAAAGAGAGAGAGGGGAGAGAAAATATTGCAAAGGTATAATAATGCATGAGAGATGGCGGTTAAAGAGTAGTTGAGGCCGAGAGGAATGATTTCGGGTGGAAGTGATGAGAACCCTACAGAAGGTGAGGAAGCAGTAAGATCATGTCTTCCTAGTATTAGGAAGAAAAATAAAAGGAACCCTTCGACATCGGTGAGAGTGAGTCGAGGAGAGAATCGGTGATGTAGATCACAATCACACTTAACTAGCCAATAAGTTAGTATTAGCAAAAACTTGTAAAATTGTCTTGAAATACGAGGAAGAACAACTTTTTTTTGATCTAGTAACTCTTCAAAATTGTAATTTTTATTGATTTAAGGTTTGTATTGTTTTGTTATAATAAATTTCCCTAACCTTAGGATCTTCTTCGTGCAATAATAACCAACCAACCAATACAAAAAAATCAAGAACTTCAATTTCACCTATCTCCCTAAAATTGTCCTTAGCTTCTTAAACACAATGACTCTGGTGAGTTGGTGTTGGGAAACATCTTCCAACTTATAGGAAAAACCAAATATATATATGGACACCCATTTGGCCTCTTATAGTGTGTGAAAATTTTTATATCCTAACTCCATTGCTAAGTATATTTTCCACCATCACTCCTTCACTTGTTTTATCTCCTCGTAGCCACTGTCAAACTAGTTTTATAAGTTTTGAATAATACTAACTTATTGGTTTCTTAAGTGTGATTTTCTCTACATCAATGAGAACCGTTGGCATACATCTAACCTATCCTAAACCCCTATCTCTTATGCATGGTATTTGGAATCTAGAAGTTGTTGTAGAATATCATCATAGTGAAGGTGAGCAAGAAGGTAATCAAGGATCACCATGTTGGGTTGGAGATATAGGTAGGCACGTATTGGTATTAGCATAAAACGTCAATAGATTAAGGTAGCATAATGGGACCCCTTGTTTGGACATACCTTATTTGGAAGCAATTTGGTAGGCATGACTTCAAGAGAAATTAGTGGCGTCTTTACCCATCATAGGTAATATTAGAAGTGAATTAGTGGGACAAATGGTTGGTTAGGAGTTTAGAATTACTACTACGGGGATGCAAGGTAGTACTTCTACGGGTCCTGTGTAATTGTAGGAGGCTTGGGAGGCTCAAGTCTTCCACCACATAGAGGAAATCCTAAAGGAGGTTCAAGCTTAGGATCCACCTCACTCCAAGGTAAGGACCATGGAAATCATGTACACAACAACCTCAACAACCACACAAGAACAATCCCCTCATATTTTGTTTGTGATTTCCCTTCATTTTCTAGAATATAGAGGTGTGGAAGATGCAGTTGAGCATGTGCATAAGTGTGAATTATTATGGATATCCAATGGAATAAAAACTCCATATCGAAGGATAGTTATTTTTCTAGCAAACTTCACGGCAGCGCATAGTTGGCATATAAAGTATGATCCACACCAGATAGTGGTGGATTATGACGCATTTTGCACAACCTTCTTGGCTGATTTCCATATACCTAAATTGAGTAGCAAAGCATTAACATGCTTTGAAGGACATTAAACATGGATTGTCCGATAGTTTTAAGGAATATGATGTGTGTTTTAAGACCATTATGTCTAATGTTTCTTATGACATTCATCGGACTCATCATGAACAATGGTTTATAGGAGGCTTGTTGACACCCTTCCAAAGGGTGATTTCACATAATACATTTACAAACCTGTGTAATCCTTTGGAAGAAACACTATGTGTAGATGAGGTTGGGAGCATAGATACTAGAACAAGTCCATTTCTTTTTACCTAGATAGCGAGTAATGGCTACTTAGATAGAAAATTTATTTGCTAATTTAGATTATGAGATGTGCGGTGGATTTTGATGCACCGATTATGAGGTAGAGAGGGTAACTCAAAGGATAGTTTATGTGTAGGAGTGTGTGTGTGTGTGTGTGTGTGTGTGTGTGTGTGTGTGTGTGTGTGTGTGTGTGTGTGTGTGTGTGTGTGTGTTGTTAACAACTTGCAAAATTTGTCACAAGAACCATGATGTATGCAACCTGTCCACTTTTGCAACGTACTATGCAGAAGAATTTTTATGTATATTACAAAATCTTTTTATGCATACTCATGACATAACCAATTGTTGTCTTATAGATCACATTTATGAGGCTTATGAAACATGGTGTGCCAAACCAACCGGTGTGGAGAGTAGCTCGAGCACAAGAGGGACTAAATAAGGAAGGTCACAACAATGGTAATGGAGGTTATAGAGGAGGATGAGGAAGGTTCGCACGAGGAATGTGTTACATTTATAGGTCACTTGATCACTATTAGTGCAAGTGCCTAAAAATCATGTTTACGCGTACTACGTAAAAGCACATAAGGTTGAGGATTTTCCATATCTGTATGCCCACATGTGTAAGAACAACAAGAAGGATAAGGTAGATGATTTGATTAAGGTAGAACATGCTAACTAGGGGTAATGGACACCTAATAAATTAGTTGTAGTGGAACCGCATCCACTATTGGTCACTATGCGCACAAAGGCAACATGAGCATGAACAAGGGAAAGAAAGACCGCTCATAAGAAGAGAGGATGTTATTCATGCAAATTATTCATATATCGCCAACAATGAGAAAGAATTATATCAAGATAATATGAGTTTCATCGGGGATCTCTAAGGGGAAATACATTTCTGAAAGAACAAGTGCGCAAGAGAGAACATGTGACGAATACTAAATTACCACATAAGGATGTGGATGATCTTAGAGAGGTACACATAATGTTTAGGTAGGAGAATATCATACCTCTATTGGGAGAATGATTATCGGATAAGATATCGTGCACATGTGTAGAAAGGGAGTGCCATATTCTTCATGTCAATTTACCACCACAAGATCATGAGTATGAAAAAGAAATCACATTGGATGTAGTGATTAATGGATGGTTGGTAAGTAATATCCTCATTGATACAAATGCACGGAAGTAAATGTCCTCACACTTGATGCTTGGAACCAGATGGGAAGGTTTTCATTGCAACCATCCTCAAATGTGATGTATATGGATAACAAGACAAGGGCTATGCCCATTGGGGTATTGAAGGATGATTCTATCACCATTCAAGGAGCCAAGTTCAAGGGTGATTTTGAGGTCTTAGAGCTCGTGGAAGCAGAAAAATTTCCCTGTTCTTTTAGGCCATCCTTGGTGTTATGCCAATAATACATACCTACATTTCAAAAAGTGTTATGTAAGTTTTGAGAACAAGGATGAGTGTGTTGTGATACCATTGGATGACACAAATATTGCACCTTATATAGAGCCCATTAATGAAGAGGATCTTAATCAAATCTACATGCATATGGTGCATGACCCAGAGCATGTGGAGTCATCAAAGGATGGTTTCCTTTAGTGGGAAGATGTTTTGTCCATTAATAATACTACTATCATGGCTTGTGACAATTGGGCTCTACTTATGAGATGGTAAGTCACAAAGTTTGAGGAAAAGTGATAAGGGAAGTAGGTCGTGACTCATCAGGAAGGTGGGTAAGTTTAGTTTACCAAAATACACTAGACATTAAAATCCTGAATCATTCTTATACATGATAGAAGAACACTGGTGCAATTAAGGGGACAAGAGAAATATGATGGTATACACATTACATGGGATAACAAAGTGTGTTGGTGGGACATGCATAGAGATAGCTTACTTGGTTTGCACAAGATAAGAATGGATTTCTGACAAGGTTTGCAAGGAACAATCTCCCTTCATTGATACAAGATTATGATGGGAAGACTTCTCCCATGGTACATGTTCACAATTACAAGAGGAATTGGATGACAAGTGAAATATTCTTTGCCACCATCTCGGTTGGTACATAATTTATATTCCACTTTTGTGGTTGCACGCATTCCTGGTATGTACATGTTGAGCTGAAGTAAGAGACAACAAATTGGCATGAGCTTACTTCAGGTATCACCCATACTTTTGATTATTTTTCTACTAAACCACCGGTTCATGAAGCTCTGCAGATTATGAAGTGCATTACATTAGGGGATAATGTGAAGGTGAAGAACCGGTGACTCAATTATTTGTTGAGGTTATTACTAAAGCACATGACGACATGGTGGAATTAGTAGAGACCCTATTAGGATGCTCTTGGAAATAAAAATAGAAAGGAAATCTTGTCTACCTCATAGATGATGAATAAGTTAAGGATCTGGATATTAACACACCCAAGAGGGTGCACATGAGGTATTGAACTCCGCAAATGATAAAGTGTGATCCTACCATGTACCATTGAAGACCAAGAAATTAAATATTAGAATTGAAGATGTGCCAAAGGAGGTGATAATTGATGATTATTGGTATGAACCAGAGGTTGCAAAAATCATTGAGCTTATGCACAAATTTCAGGATCTGTTTTCTATAGGATGTCATAAGTTAAAGGATGTGCATATATCATTAGGTGAAATGAAAATAAAACTCAAGGATGGCATGTGAACGGTTCAGAAGAGACCTTATCGGATGAATCCTAATATGCACATCAAGGTGAAAGAAAAATTAATAAAATTATCAAGTCAAACATTATTGATCCCATTGAAGAGTCAGAATGGATAAGCCAAATGGTTATTAGTATTAAAAAAGATGGAAGGATAAGGATTTGTGTTGATTATATAGTTTTGAATGCTTCATGTGTAATTGATCCTTTTCCCACACCATTCATTGAAGATATATTAAAGGGTGTTGTTGGTTGCGATATCTACTCTTTTACAGATGGATTTTCAGGTTATCATCAGGTAAGGATCATGACCAAAGATCAGGAAAAGATAACTTTTGAAACTAAATGGGGATGTTTTTCTTACTTACGCGATACGCCCTTTATCTGAAGAATGTGTCAAGTGGTTTCTCGTTCATTTTTTTGAAGGCATTTCAATACTTTATTCATAAATTTATTCAGGTTTACTTAGATGATTGGATAGTGTATGGCCTAGTTAAAGACCATTATGACTGTTTGAGATTGATGTTTGAAAGATGTAGACAAATTAGAATCTTCTTGAACATTAAGAAATGTATATTTTCAAGACCATTTGGTACTTTACTTGGACATATCATATGTAAGGAAGGATTTATCATAGACCAAAATCAAGATTGCATTCATTTTGTGATTAGAGGAACTAACTAATCAGATCAAAGTGCTTGGATTCTTGGAACATTCCAGTTATTACCAAAAAATTATCAAGGGGTATGCAGAGATATGTTACATTCCACCGGAGGAATTGTTAAAGGAAAAAGTAAAATTCTATTAGGGTGATGTGCAATATTAAGCATTTGAGACATTAAAGGTGAAGCTAACCACCGCACATA
The DNA here is from genome assembly GCA_018340775.1 of Taxus wallichiana var. yunnanensis. Lineage (NCBI taxonomy): Eukaryota > Viridiplantae > Streptophyta > Pinopsida > Cupressales > Taxaceae > Taxus > Taxus wallichiana. The sequence goes on along the minus strand of CM031233.1, from coordinate 204,292,324 downwards.
TTTTATGCTTCCCTTCTTAGAACAATCCATTCCATGTTCATGTAGATGCTTCTGGTACAACTATTGGAGAAGTGTTAGCATATCCAGGGGAAGGTAATGTTGATCATCCTATTTGTTTTGCAAGTAGGAAGCTAACATCATTTGAGCATAATTACACGAATATGGAGTGCCAAGCATTTTCAACGGTGTATGTGCTTCACAAGTTTAGATAGTATTCGTTAGCAATGTCATTTATCTTCTACATTGATCACATGAAATTAAAGTATCTGGTTAATAATTCAGTTTTGCAAGGGCACATTTGTTGTTGGATCCTTTTGTTTTAGGAATTTAATTTCTTGGTTATAGTGAATCTCGGAAAGATTAATTTGGGACCAAATCCTTTATCAAGGATTGAATTTGGTGAGGACGTGTGGAGCATAGATGAAACTATGCCTAATGCATAGTTATTCAGATTAAACCATGCACCAGCTGATTTAGAAGACATTGCAATATTTTCATGCACAAGGGTTACACCTAAAGGAAATAAGACTCTAAAAAAGAAATAACTAATGATTCACGCAACTTCTTACCGAGTTGATTGGATGAAACCTATACAAGATGGGTAGAGATGATGTCTTACATAGGTGTGTCTTAGATCATTAGCATGAAGCTATAATGGAAGAAGCGCATGGAGGAGTAGTTAGAGGTCATTATGCAGAGAAGCAACAACGTGTAAGATATTACTTATTAGATTATGGTAAGAGACACTCTATAAGAATACCAAGGCATTTGTTAAAGCATGTAATCATTTTAAAAGGATAGGTAATCCAAGGAACCGAGATGAGATGTAGTTGTGCCCTATAGAAAGTGCAAATCCATTTGAGAAGTAGGCAATAGACTTTGTAGAGCCTATTACACCAATTGCACATAGAACAAAATCACATTATATCATTATATGCACAAATTATTTGACAAGGTGGGCGAAGGTTGCACCTACAAAATATTACATATGCAACAATAGTAGTAATATTATTATATGAAACATTATTAGTAGATATGGTTGTCCATTGAGCCTTACTAGTGATAGGGAACTCATTTCTTGAATGAGATAATAAGAATATTGTTGGCAGAATTCATGATAGTTCATCATAAGATTACCCCTTATCACCCACAATCCAATGGTACTGAAGAAAATTTTAATAAGATTATGGGACAAACATTGACAAAGATCTATGATGTAGGTAGAAAATATTGGGATGACAAAGTCTCAATTATGTTATGGGCATATAGAACTACATACAAGAGATTGAATAAGGCCACACCTTTTCAATTGGTGTTTGGCACTAAGAGGCAGTATTTTTTCCCATGGAATTCATGTTACCCTCCCTACGTATGTGCATGCAAATGAGGACTAGATGATGAAAAATTAGTAGAGGATCACATTGATAAATTTATGCGGTTAGATGGATGAACATCATGTCATCATTGTATGATGGAGACAAAAGAAGAGAGAAAGATAGATGAAGGCTTGGCATGATAGGCATATTAATAATAAGTCTTTTACTATGGGGAAGATGGTTTTTTATATGACTCCAAGTTTGTGTGTCATCCTAGGAAGCTTAAAGTGCATTGGTTGGGACCATTTAAAGTAACCAAGATATTGGAAATGAGGCACATGTCAATTACAAGCATTGGATGACACTATGTTACTGGTTACTTCAATAGGAGTAGGTTGAAGCCCTACTATAAATAACATTATTTGTTTTGTAATAATAAGGAATCATTTCCATTTAGATTATATTTTTTTTATTTTTTTGTAATAAGTGTGTTCATGTGTAGGAGCTGATTACTCTATGTTATACAAATGTGCAAAGGACCGTGCATGCTTTTAGTGTTGAGTGCAAAGGTAAAATGAGTGCAAGGTAAAATGGGATGCTATTACGTCTTGAAAATTTAGTAAATGTGCATGTGATTATGTGAGAGAATAGTAGTGCGATGGAAAAGTATAAGGGTGTGAAAGAAAATGTCACAATTGGTTAGATATTGTGCAAAGGTTCTTAAAGGAAGAAGGTTTGAATGAACTTAGATTTAAAGGAATTACTCACTGGGGAGAAGGTGAATTAATTAGAAAGTGGTGGAGAGGAAATATGTGTTTGGCACAAGAAAATACATGCAAGAGGGTCTATACCTAGGAATTAGTGATGCCATTTGAGAAGGTTACTGATTGCCACATGCGCAAGTGGGAAAGCAAAATAAAAAGTGTGAGAAAAAGAAAAAATCACTTTAAATCTAAAAGTGGTGGTAGGTGAGGAGAAATTAATGCATTTGGAAATTTATAAATCTATAAAAGGAGCGTGAGAAAAGTCATTCTTACCTTGCATTTAAGAACTTGTACGATTGAAGATCTAAATTGTGACCAAATGTGAAAAAAGTACAAAGTGTGATGATCAAACCAGAGAGCTACAGGAACAACATTTAAACCAAATTGGATGAAGGAGGAATGAGTAAAAAAACCTAAAGACAAAGAGCTCTTTGGAGAAGTGGAAACTAGGTGGAGGGTTTTAAAAGCAAGAAAATGGGCTAGGGCTCGTAGGATGTAGAGTTAGGGCACGAAATCTGACAATTTCTAGGGTGAACTAGGGAAAGAAGGTAAAATTAAAAAAATGATTGAGAAGAGGCTTGGATAGTTTAGACCAAAAGCACAGATTGGAAAAGAGAGATCGATTTCCAACACTTAGGGTATGCATCACATAGATTTGAAGGCCAAACTAGTTAGAAAAATAAAATGGCACCAAGGAAATCATGAAAAAATAAGAACAAGAAACCAACCATGGAGTCAATGAAGATTGTTTCTAGAGATGCAATACCCCTAGGAAGTGGTTCTATGGAAGGAATGGGAATCAAAACTCTCCAAGTGTAAGATAAGCGAGTACAATCACTAAATGCAGGGGTATGAAAGGAACATTTGAAAGGATGTTTTGAAGGAGTTAAGCAAAGGACCACGTAGAAGGGGAAGTAATCTTGGATGAAATGGTGCACAAAGACTTGGAGATTTCAGAAGTTATGTAGTTGTTTAAATTTCCTTATGTTTGGAGGCTCGCACACATGTACCAATGGTTGATGTTTAGGGTACATGAAGATTACTTTTCTTTCTCCTTAAGAAGAAAGCGACTAATAGCACAACTCATCCACAAGGTAACTAGGTTGTGATGACACAGGTGAAGAGATAGAGTTGGACTTATGCAATGAGAAGGCCATAGAAGAAACAAATACAAAGTTCTAGTATAAAAAAAGGACTCGCGTGTTCAACATCATCAATATAACATATCCAGGGACTATAGAAACTGCGTGCTTGGTCATCTGTAAGATTGGAGCGTCGAGATGTAGACTAAGATAAAAATAATTTCCTACACATCGTGCACAATATGGTGCAAAATACCCAATACAACATAGCCTTGTACATTGTTGAAGGCATAATTGAGGAGGCAAAGGAGTAAGTAAATAGGGGAGATAAGATTACTTAGGGCTCCGTTATTTTGTTAATTGTATTATGGGAGATAGGGATAACAAGATGGCCTGAGGATAATATGTGGGAGCACCCCATAGAGAATAAGTCACCAACAGAGAGGTTCATTGGGTACACTTGTGATAATGCAATCACAAACCCATACAAGGCATGATTGGATAAGTGGTACAAGAGAATGTGTGATGTATTTGAAAACAAATGGTGCATCCCAAGGGAAATCCCCTCACTCATGTAAAAGTAGGCGAATGTGTGGTTATAAAGAACTTATTTTTAGGAAGGTTTATGTTAAATGATGGAGAAATGGGCCCATGGTGCAAGTTATCATTCACATTCACCATAAAGTATTACAAGTGTACAATAAAAAAAAATATAGGAGGCATAACCATTTTAGTTCAACACAAAAAAGGTGGACTCAAACTACCACATCTTGAGGAAGAAGTATGGCTATGTTTCAAGGTGCCATACATGGAAACAATGGAATCGAGATAAGTATGGACCTCAAACCCATCGTAACCATGGTAGTTAGAAAGGAGGCTTGCATGTAGTATATATACCTGCACTGAAGATGAAGGATAGAAAAATTATAGATGTGTACGATATGAAAATTTCAGATCCTCTAAGGAAGAAGAAATTGAAGATTCCTAAGCGTTCGTGCAAGAAAAATCATGAAGAAGAAGAAGAATATCTTACTAAAGGAAGTTAGATCATGGAAAGAGAAAGAATCTAAGGAGGGAGTGCGGGGAGGTGAGTGCTTCAAACACCAAGTAGGAGGCCTCAAGTGAATAATAACCTAATAAAATTCTAGAAAAGGAATATCCCTGGTCATTCATGACTTGGAGAGAGAAGAAAGAGGACTTAGAAAAGAAGTAGGAAGAGGTTCTAATGTACAAAGAGGAGCCTACGTAGGGAGAAGAATAAGAGCTTAAAAAAGAGAAATATATGTGAATTTATAGGTAAACAAAAGAGAAATGTGATGGAGAGGGTGGAGAGGAGTGCAAGGTAAGACACGAGGAGGAGGAAGGGGTAGATGAGAACAAGGAATTGGGGAAGACTTAGGCATTGTAGGAGAAATAAGCGATGTGCAATTCAACATTGCATAAGAAACATCAAAGAAGAAATGCACCAGAGTAAGAAAGAAATGGGAAATTTCACATGAAACCCCAATGTCCTACATTGATGACCCTTCAAAGGTGCTAAGGGCTAGATTTCAAAGTTCGGTACCACGAGAGGACCTATTCTCTTGGGAAATGTTAAACAAGGATGAGGCACTTGCATGCGCACTTAGGAATATGCTCTCTTGGAGTATGAAAATGCAAATGAAAGATCCTAAGTTTGAGGTAAGGACTCATACTCTAAGATGAAGCTAAAAAAGGAACCAGAAAGGTATTCAATGTGATTAACCCCACCAAGATATCGATGAATAAGCCTGCAACATGCTTAACAATATGGCCACCAAGGTTGGAAAGAGGAATATAGATAAAGGGGCCACAATTAGAAACATGCAAGAGGACAGAGACAAGAGAGAAGGACAAGAAGATTCAAAAGCTCATAGAGGAGTTGAAGGATGAAAATAAGAGAACAGCCAAATCATACAACAAAGCAGAAGATATAGTTTCGTAGTATTACGTGCACATACCCGGCTTAGTAGATCAAGTTTAACCAGAGTATACAATAGAACTAGAATATCTAGAAGATCGGCTAGAATATTATTATTCAAGGTGAAAGTGGGTTGAGGACATCAACGAGAGGAAGTGGCTAAAAATAAATAATAAATAAAGAGAATGTGGAGGAGAAGATAGAAGAGTTTGAGGTGTTGATTGTAGAAGTCAAGGAGGCCATGCAAAGAGGCGAGCAATATTTTTATAATTATCGGGATTTTGATCCTACTCTTAGCACGCATACTTCAAATGAAGAGGTAGATTTGAATAAGATTCGGTCAAAATGAAAAAAAAACATGATCGAGTGTAAGCAAGTTATGACAAAATTTGCGGAAAGAGAGAGTTAATAAAATCCATGAAGGATACATTTGTGGAAAGGATCAAGGAGATCCACCATATGGAAATGCACTGAATAGATATTTTAAATGGTGTGACTTGTGACCTAGATGTGGTGGTGAACGATATGAAGGAAAAGGTGCATGAGATAACATTGGAGGAGGTGTCATGCATTATAGAATAATCACCTAACAAAGCCTTTGAAGGAGCTTGCTTTGGATGGAATAAGTTATAATATATAATAAATAGGGATTTTCCAGAGATCCTCTCATTCTCTAAGGACTAAAATTAGACGTGCACATGGATGGAAGATCCACATTCTTTTATTCATTGGTAAAGGCCCAAGGTCTTTATTTTTACCCTTCATTATTTCAGTTATATTTTGAAGGATATATTCTTTGATTCATGTTATTTTCGAGACGGAAAATACTCATAGTGTGGGGTAATGTTGGAGTGATAAATGCTTAAGTATGATCCATGTGTAAAATTTGGAAACTACGTATAGAAGTGCATGCATGGATAGAGGAAAAAATATAAGGAAAATGAGTGGAAGCATGCACATAAGATTAGGAAGTGAAGAGATGTCAATGTGCGAAGGTGCATGCAACTCGAGAGAAGGAGGTCAACGCACGAAGGTTTGCACATGAACAAGGATCCAGGACAACCAATTTCCAAGAAGAGGCTTAAAATAGGGAAAAGTAGAAGATGAAATGATATACAAGGAAATTCCATAAATAGGTAAAGCATCGACCCCAAAGGAAAAGAGCATGTAGGGTCAAGAGCTATTTATAGGATTAAAGCATGAGATAAAGAAAAGTGGTAAAATGCATGCAACCTATATTTAGGGTGTTTATTAATATTATTAACATATGTAAAAGGTGAAGGGAAAGTCCCCACCATGTATAAAAGATGTTTTGCTTATTGTAAAAGGTGGTTAAGTGTGTTTGTGAGAGACTATTATGTATGTGAATAATGTTAAGTGAATATTGTATGTGTTATGATTACGTGCATGGATGTAGTAAGGGCATGAATGTAATCAATAGGTATATGTAATGAATTATACTTATGATGAATAAGTGTATGATTTTTATGGTTGTTATTATTGAAAGTAATGTAGTATATATCGAAATTTTGTTGTTAATCATCTATGTTGGTTAAGTTCCTTATTATATGTGTTGTCATTACTATATTGTGGTGTTATCCTCATTCATGTCATGATCACTATGTATGCAAACCACATCTTAAAAAATGGCAAAAGGAAGAACTCGGTAGTTGTGTGTGCTTGGTGAGTGCCTAGGCATCCTGTCTAGGTGAATTTCTCGGCACACATGACCTTGTGAAGTGTTGATTTAGTAGACTCAAACACATGTAGTGCCCTCCAGTTTCGCTCCTTTACTTAACAATTGACTATGTGATAGATTCACGTTTGAGAAACTTAAGTGAATAGTATCATGATTTATTTGAATTAAATTACAATGATTTTGTTGTTATATTATCTCTTGTTGTCATCTTGTCCTTAGTAGGATGATATATGGGGCTCATGAAGCGATTTACCACCTTATCCTTACCACTTGGTTTTGATATAGTATTATGGGTATTATTGATCTAGGGTTTACACGATTAATATTTTGGACAATGTTTATAAAGGTTAATTATTCAAATATATGTATATTAATTTTTCATCTCTATTTAGAATGTGCTAACCTAACTTGATAGGTGGTGTATGAGGCACACAGGTGTCAATATTGTTTCCATTATTTCTTGTTTCAAAGCCGTTGTGTTGTTGTGATGGATGTTATGGAAATGAGATTTTAATGGGTTATATTTTGTATGTTATGGATGTATATATTTTTATCTATTATCTTCATATGGATATTAATTGATTATATAAATTAGATTTTTAACTCAAAATTTGATTTGACCAATTGTATGTATGTAGAATCATTTCATTTGGTTTATTATATCAAGTAGGTATGATGACGTGTGAATCAAGTGTGTAGGATACATGTTCACCACAGGAGAACATGAGACTCAGAGATGCACCTCCAATTTTCATAAGTGACCCATGGGTGAAACCTCATCTTTACTTGATTTTTTTATCCTTGTGTTTGTGTTGTGATTATTTACGGACACCCTTAGTGGTTCCTTCTTGAACCTTATTGTATTAATTTGTCTAACCCTTGTTCTAAGTTAGTTTAGGGGCCTAATGGTTCCTACATGTGTTAGGGATGATTTATTATTGTTAATCACTTGTTTTTAGAGGTGTGGGACCACTTAAACATGAGTTGGGTGGGCCCCACCACCTCTCTTATGTGTCACTTTTCCCAAACCCGAATTTGGGATAAAAGTGGAAATTGTAAGTGTTGATTTTTGTGTTGGGGTCTCATTTACACTAAAATGGACCCCTTGGACCCTACCTATGGGTAGTGGGCCTTTTTAAGGCTCAAATGGGATTTTCCCTCCCATTTGAGCCCATTTTATCCACATCATTATTAATGTTCTTGTTTATTTGAGACCACCTTAGTAGTGGAGGAAATTTAGTTTAATTTTAATTTGGTTTTTGGGGGAATTTCCTCCATTATGGATTTTTTCTTTTGTATGATAGGGACTTGTGGGAGTCTTGTTGGGAGAATGAGATGGGTGACACATGTCACCCTCTCATTGGTGAGAATCCTTGGGATTTCTCTTCATATACCTCCACTTTGAATCTTGGAGGGATTTTTGGTCTCATTTTTGCATGAAGAGTTTGGGGAGAGAACTTGGAAGAGATAGAAGCTTAAAGGGACTTGGTGATTTCTATTTCTTACTTGGGAGTTATGGAAAGCTTGGGAAGAAGGAATGAAGCTTATGGAGGTTGGTCATAAAGTGTGGGACTTGGAATGTTGGTCTTGAGAGGTAAGCCTCTCAACTCTTTGTTGAATTTTCTTGGTAAAATGATTGTTTTCTTGAGTGTGTTTTCAATATCAAAGGGATAAGTAATAAAGTGCTAGAATTTTGTTTTTTTCCTTATTCTTCTTCTTTACTTTGTCCTCCTTTTGGGAGGTATGGGAAATATGATTTTTGGTGGGATTGAGGGGGCTTAGGTGACTTGGATTCATTTGGCGTGGGTTGGAACCCTTTTTGGTTCCATAGAAAAATGGATATCTTGGTGTTAATCTTTCCCCTCTTCAATTCTTGAGAAGTATTGTGCTTTATATATATGTGTTTGAGTGTTTTTTTATAAATTTGGTTAGTTTGTGTATATGGTTGGTGTCTTATCTTTTTCCTACTCACCTTGTGCATCTTGGAGAATGTTCCCTCTCTTTCCCATGGGCTTGGAGAGAGTCTATCATACCCTCCTTTTGGGTAAGTGGCATGTAATGATGCATATGGTTTGGATTTTTTCAAGCCCTCTTCTTGGTGGTGATTGAAGCATTGAAAATTTGAATTTGGAGATAAGTTTGGAGGTACATTTGGAGTGTTTAGAGTTGGTTAAAAGATCAAACATTGAGAATGTTGTTCCCACATTGGAGGAGTCTTGTACACTTGAATTTTATAATGTTTTTGTGTGATCCTTATTTAAAATTGGATCAACATCACTTTTAATTCTTGGGAACTTGTGAGAAGAGTTGAAATTACTTTTTTATGTTTTAAACCAGTTGTTATTTGTTATCCATGTAATTTTTATATCCTCTTTTGATTTTATGGGAACATTCATTTTGTATAGGTCATATCTTGCTTGATTAGAGGAAGAAGATTAAATAAACTATATCATTGTGAGTTAGATTAAGTTATTGAAAATCATGTTTTGGGTGAAAAAAAGATAGTTGATCTTGCAGATTTTTAAATATGTGTGAAAATAATCCTTGTTATGGGAGTGCATTTTATTTTAGTAAAGATGAAATTTATTTGAGTTTATAAATATCACTTCACACACACTCTGTAGTTCAAATGTATTTGCAAAAATAATATTTAATGGAAGGCATACTAGTTGTAAATATATTGATATTGGAAATGAATTCATTTTTGTAAATATGAATCTTGTTGGTATGTTGTTCTTATATTTATATACATGCATAGAGAAGTTACTATCTATACATATAATAAATATACATACATATATTTATTCAATGGTATGAAAAATATATATTAAAAAAATCCTTAGTCATAGACATAAGTCTTTGCTTTCATATTTTCAATTCATTGCTTGGGTACACTTGATTTACATTTTCATATCTTTGTGATATATTCGATTATTACCTTTAATTGTAGTTACATATAAATTTCATAAAGTTGAACATATTTATAAATCTTGATCATAAAATGAAGATATATATACATCTAAATATGCATATGTGTGTGTGGTTTTGAATGTCGTATTATATAAGACAAAAAAATAAACTTGGGGCATGGTTTAAGAAAATAAAATAAATATTGGATTTTTGAGTGGCGGGCTTAGTTCTCAATTGACCCCAACCAAAATTTTATCCCCCTACCCTTGGTCACCCACGGTAGATCCTACCCACTCTTCATTTGTTTCTCCACTATCGCGGCCACTATGGCAGGGCCCTCCCCTTGGTCATTCATCCTTTCCCTCCTCCTACAAACCGTGGATCTCATCCTCTTTCCCCTTCTTAGAATATATCACATCCGTGCACAATCCTTGCACCCTAAACATGAAAAAAGGCCTCGAATGGAGGAATATTCATATTGAAATTTTACACACACACACATACATTTATTACCTATCATATAAACCATGTTGGATATTTTATTTGGAAATTATAATTTCCTCCATCAAAAATTCCAAGTAAAAACCCTTCAAACACAAATCCACAAAAGAGAAAGGAAAAAATTATTAATGAAAAGTAAAAGAAAAATATAAGGATGTAAATGGAGATTTTAGGGTTTTACAAAAAGATCTCAAGTGAATATCCTCTTGATCGATGGCTTATATTTTATAGTGTAATATTCCATTTAGGTGGGAAGTTATAAGGTTAGGCTTAGTGTTGTTATTTATTAAGTTTGGGTTTGGGGGTTGTTTTATTAAAATTATAAATGGGTAATTCTTTATTTTATCATTAGTAATTTAATTAGAGTCTTAGAATGTGTAACTAATAGAGGTGACCTTAATATTTAGACCCATTAATAATTTTATTAAATTAAAATGAAAATTTAACCTTAACTCAATTAGATCGATCTTTGGGTCTCCCTTTTTGAACCATGCACTTTACACTTTGTAAAATAATCTAAAATGAAAATATACATACATACATGCATGCATACATATATAAATCCTTTAATGATCATTAGATTACGAGAGATAGGACCACTTGGTGGTTCGTTTCCATACTTCTTACATTGTTTAAAATAAGTATGTGGAGATTGGTATTATTTAAATTATGGAATGTGATACCTTGAATTAATGTAAACACAATACCATATGTGCTTTGGTTGTCCCTTTGGTGGCGGAATTCATTACTAACCTAAGTAGTATTCACCACACTATAAGAATAACATGGTCATAGTACCCTTTTTTATTGGCATATCAATAAGTAAATTGATTGATTAGGTTTAGAACTTAGCCAAATCATGTTTAAGTTTTAATGGAATGTTCTAAAAAACACAAAAAAAACTTATCTTGATTTTTCTAGTAAATTGGTTGGATTTTGGGTCATAAAATTGTGGGTATGATAATTAGTATCAGAGGAAGGTTAAAACACTTGAACCTCTGGGAAAAATAACTAATGAGTTGATATAATCATTGTGACATGGGTGTCAAGTTGATCCTTGTTGAGGGAAATGCATGAGTCATTATAGTGTTCAATGATTTTTGTAGTGTTAGGTATATAATTCCTTATGAAGTATGTTAATCAATAGTTTCCTAGTTCTTGGATATGGTCTTGGAATGTGGGACTACCCATAGAAACCATTAGCTTATGAGTGGTTGTTTTATTTGGGACAAGTTTTGGGAAATAGTTCTTTGAGTGACACTTTGAGACCATTGTGGAGAATATTTGGAGATTGGTTGATATTTATTGAGCCTTATATCATCATTGTTTATGGTATTTTATAGTGGTTGTAGATATTGTTAGTTTTGATTCAGAGACTTATTTTCCACCTAGGAGAGAAGAAATCATGACAGATATCTTATTGGATCCATATTATTTTTATATACCAAGATGTGCACTTAATGATTAGTACCCCTAGAGGAGGCCCACAAAAGGTTGCATAGTCATTATGATGTGCATTTTTAATATGTATTATATTAGTAAACTTGCCTTTTCTCCAGGATCAACATTTTATTTAATTGATTTATTAAAAATATTTGAGGCTCTTCTTGTTATTTTTGGCTTTATTGTGAGATTTTTCGTGGTTTGAATGCGGTTACTTAGCCATTTCTTTTTGATTGTTGAGATTTCATGGATTTTATCTCTTTTTGGTGACTCAAAGATTTATTATTTTTAGGTCACTTGGCTAAAAATGGCATCAATAATGTTACGTGGTTTTACTTTCCTATTGGTGAGCTAGTTCTATCTTGTTTGTATTATGTTCTCTTGTTGTATGGGGGTACACCCAAGGTGTCATGATTACATGTTTGGGGTTGTAGGACATGCCCTTGGTTTTGAGGTGATGGGGCTCTATGTGTTTAGGACCATGGAGTGACCCGGCCTCACTTTGATACTAGACACTCAGTCCTCCTTTGGTGGAGTGACACTAGTGATATTTGGTCCTCCTTTGGTGGAGAGACACTTGATTTTGAGTCCTCTTTGGTTGAGAGACTCATATGATTTCTTCGGTCCTATTTGGTGGAGTAACCCTCATGATGATTTATTTTATCTTGGATTGGATTGGCCTTTATGCTTTATGTAGTATTGATTGGTGGATTGGATAGTGATTTTTGCTTCTCCTTGCTTTTTATGATGATATTCTTCACCGTTGAGATGGATATGGTAATCAATTTAGGATTTATGGATTATGTGTGGGATGGTTCACTCTTTCATAATTATGGTTTACTAGAGGATAGTGTACTTTTGGGATATGATGATTCATGATAGGCATACTAGATGTTCTAACTTGGTAATGTTAAGTCTTCTTTGGGAAAAAGTGACATTTTAGACTATAAAATTTCTTTTGTAAATATGGATATACTTGAGTTCTTTCGGGCATCGTGCTTAAAGAAATGTTCCTATTTTGGTCATGAGGACCCATCGATAGATAGTAATTATGTCTTACTCTCTTGGTTTTTTTTGAAGTATACCACACTATAAACCCATTGGTATCAAGGTTATATCTTTGAGTTATGTTTTGGGTAAATTGTTTCGATCTCCATTCTTGGTATGGGGTGTTTTCTTGGTGAGAAAGTGTGAAACATTTATAATAATCTAACCATTTCATCTTAGAATCATAATTGGTGATAAGATTTTGATAGTGATAGATTTGGTAACCACTCATTGAGTGATCATATTTTGGGGTTAGTCCATAGATCCTCGTTCCTCTCTAGTACTGAAACAAAATCCTTGAACTCTTAAAGCAAACCTTTGACTCCATAATGTAGTTTGCACCGATCCTTTCATGATGACTTATGGGAATTTTTGGGGATGCATTGGTAATACTTGAAGCTCTTGGGAAACCCTATGTAAGCTCGGTATGTTTGGATTTTGTTTAATGGTCACTTGTTTAACCTTGGTTTCTTTGTATGTTATAATGCAATTTACTCATTAAAAGATAAATTGTGAATGAAATAAACACGAATCTATAAGAACTTTATTCAGGAGACATAATTTTAAAACTTAATGAGTAAAATGTAAACATTAGGAAAATGGTTCCTCACTCTAACCTTTTAGCTTAAAAAGGAGAAATAATAACTATGTGAAAATAACAAAGTATTCTCTCAATCCTCTCTTTTTTCTCTCTAGAAGAAAAATGCTTATGCATTTCTCACATGGTAGGGCGAGATTCATACCAACATTGGTGTTGGCCCTTGGTGTCACAAATTTATGGGATGCTATGAATAAAAAAATATAATAACTAAAAATTACAAGAGTTGAATTTATAAGCATACTTATAACTTATAACCATGGTTAAAATTGGGGATAATTTATGCATTCATGATCATGCAAAATGAATTAATAAACAACCTTGGTAGAAGAAATTATTGGTTATACCCCTAAAATATGAAAATAGACATGATCTAAATGATAGGACCAATTAAATTGTATACTTTTCATCACATGGTGAACTTTCTATCTCAGTTGCATACTAGGTTTGGGTTATAAATTGATTAGTACATTTTCCCAATTTTTCTTTCATATAAAAAAATGATAAACATATGAAAAAATGTGTATTTATAGAATACATGTTGGATTACATTTGGATCTTCCATTAATTTTATGGTTTTCTAGACTTATGTATAAGGATCTTATTACCTTGATAGATCTTATAACTTGTTAATAATAATATTGTTTGACCTTATGTTTTACGATGCTAAAAGTGGAAACTAATTAATCCTTATGCCTACCATGGATGATGGATCCTTTGGAAGATGGTGTTACCTCTAGCCATGTAGAGCTTCTTTGGAGTTGAATGTGAGTAATTCTTATTGATGGAGACATTTTATCCCATCGTAACCCTGATTTTTGTATGGTTCAATAGGGTTATAACTTGTGATCCTTTTTGAAAACAAACATATACCTCTAGTTTTAAGGGAAGTACCCTTATTTTTGGATTTATTGGGTCATTGGTGACCTAGGATATTAGAAAGTTTAAGCAACATATGTTAAGGATATGGAGAAATTTTGGAATCTTCCTTTCCATTTGGAGGAAACATTTTGTTGTACTCTTGACCTCCTTGGGAAGTACAAAAGGGAAAGTTGTTTTGTGATCACATAAGAAATATTTTGGAGAGTTTCCCTAGTAACCTTGATAATTTTGAACCTCTTGAGACATCTAATCCACTTAGCTCATTTGAGTTTCCTTATGGTAAAACGTTTATACTTGTGACCATTTTAAACTTCAATTGGGCCATGTTGTGTTTGAAACCAATTTAGTATTATTATTAGTAGATGTTGGTGGCATGTTTTGGGGTATGGTAGTATAGGCATTAGATTAGTAAGATATGAATCTAATTAACTTTGGACCAAAATAAAATTGTACCATCCTCATGGTTTTCTAAACCAAAATAATTGGACATGATACATGATTAGGGTAAAGAATAAAGCTAATGAAACCTAAGAACTTTTTTTGTAAATTATTCCAACTATGTGGTTTTATGGGGATACTCTAGTTTAACACTATATATCTTGGATGTATTTTATACCACCATTGTAGACACTATTATTGATTAATCTAACTATCACCCCTATCAAACCTTTTTTTGCATGGACCCAAACTTGTTGGCCCTTATGGGAAAATGCTAAATCCCATACATATTTGAAGGTCAAGATTGGAAGATTGCTAATGATGTGGAGGAGGACGAACCGTGAAGTGGAATTTGACACAAGATGGAAATATTATCCTTCTTAATTGAGGTATATAATGCCATGGGTGGTTTCATGCATGTCTTATACACACAATTACCAATCCTTCTAAGATGACAAATGTTGTTCATTGGTCTTTCTAACAACAATTTTCGTAAGAAATGATAGTTATGTTGTACTATCATACTTTGTTAAAAACCATAGGTAAAATTTTGTTGACAAGGATACTGATAAACTTCCTTTGAATAACATTAGTACTCTTGCTTAATGGTCTCTATTTCCTTATATTTGATAATGTTAAACCAAGTTTGGTTTTCAAGGGACACTTTTTTCTAAGAAGAAAACCAACCATGCAGAAGTCGTGGCATCTAAAAGAGTGTGTTATTCCTACCCCTTCCATAGAATTCTAGGAGGAATTCTAATTCTAGGGGAAGGGGATGTATTGCCCTCTAGTTTCACTCCTTTACTTAACAATTGACTCTGTGATAGATTCATGTTTGAGAAACTTAAGTGAATAGTATTATGATTTATTTGAATTAAATTACAAATGATTTGGTTGTTATATTATCTCTTGTTGTCATCTTATCCTTGGTAGGATGATATATGGGTCTCACACATCTGATTAAATGCCTTATCCTTACCACTTAGTTTTGATATAGTATTATGGGTATTATTGATATAGGGTTTACAATTAATATTTTGGAAAAATGTTTATAATGGTTAATTGTTTGAATATATGTATATTAATTTTTCATCTCTATTTAGAATGTGCTAACCTAACTTGATAGGTGGTGTATGAGGCACATGATGCCAATATTGTTTCCATTATTTCTTGTTTTGGTGTTGTTGTTATGGATGTTATGGAAATGAGATTTAAATGGGTTATATTTTGTATGTTATGGATGTATATAGTTTTGTCTATTATCTTTTATGTATATTAATTGATTATATAAATTATATGTTTTAACTCAAAATTTGATTTGACTAATTGGATGTATGTAGAATTATTTCATTTGGTTTATTATATCGATTAGGTATGATGACGTGTGAATCGAGTGTGCAAGATACATATTCACTACATGAGAATGTGGGACTCGAGATGCACCTCCAATTTTTACAAGTGGCCCACTTGGTGAAACCTCACCTTTACTTGATTTTTTTTTGCCTTGTGGTTGTGTTGTGATTTTACAAACACCCTTAGTGGTTCCTTCTTGACCCTTATTGTATTAATTTGTCTAACCCTTGTTCTAAGTTATTTTAGGGTCCTAATGGTTCCTACATGAGTGAGGGATGATTTATAATTTTTAATATTGTGCTTAAGGTGTAATAATACTTAAACATGAGTTGGGTGGGCCCCACCACCTCTCTTTTGTGCCACTTTTCCCAAACCCGAATTTGGGATAAAAGTGGAAATTGTAAGTGTTTCTTTTTGTGTGGGGGTCTCATTTACACCAAAATGGACCCCTTGGACCCTACATATGGGTAGGAGACCTTTTTCAAGGTTCAAATGGGATTTTCCTCCCATTTGAGTCTCTCTTGTCCACATCATTATTAATGTGCTTGTTTATTTGAGCCACCTTGGAAGTGGAGGAAATTTAGTTTAATTTTAATTTGGATTTTGGGGGATTTTCCTCTATTATGGTTTTTATCTTTTGTATGATAGGGACTTGTGGGAGTATTGTTGGGAGAATGAGATGGGTTACATGTGTCACCCTTTCATTTTTGGGAATCTTTGGGATTTATCTTGATATACCTCCATTTGAAGCTTGGAGAGACATTTTGTTCTCACTTTTGCATTAAGAGTTTGGGGAGAGAACTTGGAAGAGCTAGAACCTTTGAGGGACTTGGTGATTTCTCTTTCTTCCTTGGGATCTATGGAAAGCTTAGGAATAAGGAAAAATCTTATGGAGGTTGGTCATTAAGTATGGGGCTTGGAATTTTGGTCTTTATAGGTAAGCCTCTCAACTCCTTGTTGAATTTTTTTTGTAAAATGATTGTTTTCTTGAGTGTTTTGTCAAATATCAAAGGGATAAAAACTAAGAGGGCTGAAATGTTGTTTGATTCCTTTAATATTCTTCTTTACTTTCTCCTCCTTTTGGGAGGTATGGGAAATATTATTTTGGAGGGATTGAGGGGGCTTAGGCTACTTAGAGTCATTTGGAATGGGTTGGAACTCTTTTGGTTGCATAGAAATATGGATATATTGGAGCTAATATTTCCCCCACTTCCATTATTGGGAAGTATTGTGCTTCATATATGTTTTTAGTGTTTTTTTGTAAATTTGGTTAGTTTGTGTATATGGTTGGTGTCTTATCTTTTCCACTCACCTTGTGCATCTTGGAGGCATGTTCCCTCTCTTTCCCATTGGCTTAGAGGGAGGATATCATGCCCTCATTTTGGGGAAGTGGAATGTAATAATTCCTATGGTTGTGAGGTTTTCAAGCCCTCTTATTCGTGGTGTTTGTAGAATTGTCAAGTTGAAGTTGAAGCTAAGTTTGGAGGCACATTTGGAGTGTTTTAGAGTTGGTTTAAAGCTCAAAATTTGAGCATGTTATTCCCACATTGTGGGAGGCTTGTAAACTTGTATTTTATAATATTAATATGTGATGCTTGTTTAAAAGTGGATCAGCATCACTTTGAACTCTTGGAACTTGTGGAAAGGGTTAAAATTACTCTTTTACTATTTTAAACCAACAGTTATTTGTTATCCATGTAAGTGTTTTATCCTCTTTTGATTCTATGGGAACATTCATTTTGTATATTATCATCTCTTGCTTGAAAAAAGGAAGAATATTAAATAAACTATTTGTTTTTGAGTTGGATTAAGTTCTTGAAATTCATGTTTGGGTTGAAAAAAAAAGATAGTATATCTTGTTGATTTTAAAATATGTATGAAAGGAATCCTTGTTATGGGAGTGCATTTATATCTTAGTGGAGATTAAGTTTTTTTGAGAAATATTACTTCTTTCCAACTTGTAGTTAAAATTTATTTGGAAAATAATGTTTAATGGAAGGAATACTATTTGTAAATATATTGATATTGGAAATGAATTAATTTTTGTAAATATCGATCTTATTGTTCTAATATTCTTATATTTATATATATGCATAGAAAAGTTACTATATATACATATAAATAAATATGTATAGACACATTTATTGTGGTCTACACACACACACACACACACACACACACACACACACACACACACACACACACACACACACACACACACACACACACACACACACACACACACACACACACACACACACACACACACACACACACACACACACACACACACACACACAGAGCTCCTTACCCATACACATAAGCATTTTCCTTCATATTTTCAATTCATTGCTTGGGTGCATTTTTGATTTACATCTTTTGTATTCCATTATATATTCTAATTATTAACCTTAATTGTAGTTGTATATAATTTCATAAAGGTGAACATCCTTATAAATCTGATTCATAAAATGAAAATTTTCCCTTTTAGGTATATATATAATCTATTATGTATACATATAAACACACAAACACACACACACACACAAATATATGGTTTGAATGTTGTATTATATAAGACAAGAAATAAAATTGAGGTGTGTTTTAAGAAAATAAAATATATATTTGATTGGGGTTGGGTGGCGGGCTGACCCAAACCCGCCTATGCCCCCTTATACCAAACTTCACCGCCCATGCCAAATC